>JBBPNN010000807.1:0-15551 GCA_038090935.1 Hortiboletus campestris | reverse complement strand
CCCTGACTCCGGAGTTGCTACTGCAGCGACCTCGGAAGTTAGCCAACCCCCTGCGACGCCAGAACCCCTTCCTGTTCCCTCCCCATCTCACCAACGCCGATCCGTGTCCCCAGCCAGCCTCAACTTCACTCGGCTTGCCGAGATGCTCGCCCCCCGTCTTCCAGGCCAGCCAAGACCAGCTTACCACCTCTTCTGTCTGAGGAATTGCGATCCCTAGATGTCGCAATCGCTCAGCTGTCCACTGCTTCGTCTGTGGCAGCCCCAACCACTTTCGCCCCTTCTGCCCGTCCTACAGATGCCCTCACTGTGGACACTATGCTCCCGGACATATTCAAGCCACCTGTCTGGTGTACCTCTCCAGAGTCAATGGCAGAGAGCCCGACGAGACTGACAGCAATGATGGAAGTGTTGGGTTCTGAGACGGTGTCTCAGGCATACAACGGGGGTAATGTTACAGAAATCCCCTGGATGTCCAAGGCCGAGGAACACGAGTTTGCCTTGTGGATTTCTTCTTCTCTTCCCGATGACTCCGATCCTGATTTCCTCCATTTCTTCGATTTGTCTTCTGATTCTTTTGACCCATAGATGGAGTCCTGTTCATCTTCTGATCTTCTCTTCCAGCCAGAACTCCTGATCCTTTACACAGTCCGCAGTATGTCTTCCTTTCCGTTCCGTTCCTCCCCTTTGCCCAGTTTCCTTTACAGACATATCCCCTTCTAGAACGGCGCTCCGCTGTTCCGTTTCCCCTTATGGACTCCTTATTCAGGGTCCGCTCAGTTGTATATAAACGCCCAGTGTACTAGTACTATTCCTCAGTTAGTTCTACGCAATACAAGTGTAGTATCTAGCCCAATCCGCTTGTGGACTCGCGAGTCTACTTGTCGAGACCCTTCTCATAGTCTCTTCGCCTACCAAGCACAGTAGACTCTTCGACTCCACCTCATGCTGCTAGGGTAACATAGGACCTAGGGCAGAAACCTTCCGACTTTCTCCATCGTTCGTCACGAGACTCCTCCGGATAAAGCTAGGTTCTACGCTTAGCGTAACAATTTAGGAATACTGCGCATGATTATCATTGCGCGCGATAATTCTAAGAGCGTGCAATTAAATCGCTTGGCAACACCATTTTGGGAAGGTGAGTAAGGTGCCGTGAATTCGGTGTCAATACCATGATCTTGGCACCATGTCAACAATATATTGTTGACATACTCCTTTCCATTATTGGCACGAAGGTGCTTGGGTTTCATGTCCCAATGCGTCTCTACATATGTGAGGTATTGTTGTACCTTTGTAGTAGTTTCGTCCTTTGTTTTCATAAACTGTACTGTACATCGTCTAGTATAGTCGTCTATAAAAGAAATATAATATTTGCATCCTTTGATGCTTTTGGTACATATGAGCTGGGCCCACACATCAGTGTGTGTGAGTTCGCCTAGTTGAGTGGCTCGGGTCTCGGCCTCTTTTGGAAATGAGGCATGTGAGTGTTTGGCCTGAATACACACATTGCACTCAAATTCGTGTGATTGTTTGTCGACGTCAAAACCATCAACCAAATTTTTGTGTAATAAAATTTTAAGGCCCTTAAGACTTACATGACCAAGCTTTTTATGCCAGGTTAACCAGTTCTCCATTGTGTGAACTGTATTCGATGTTTCGGGCATAACAATCTCCACACTTAGATAATATAGTGCGTGACATTTGTGGCCCACGGCAAAGATCTGGCCATCCCGATTTAGTAGTTTAATTTTCCCACCACCGGTGATGGCTCGGCTGCCAACCTCATCGAGTTGTCCTATTGACAATAAATCAGTTTTCATCACGGAAGCATATAGGACATTAGTTAGTGTTACTACAAACAATTTTTCATTCACTCGAGTGCATATTCTTAGTGTCCCTCGTCCAAGTGCAGATATGGACGAGGCACTGATTCCTGCAATGTCCTTATTTAGGCTTACAAAATCGGTTAACGCATCTCGGTTATTGGTGATGTGCGTAGTGGTGCCAGTATCAGCAATCCAAGAATAAAGGGGAACATTGATAGCATTGTCACCCATATGCACATCTTCATCTGTAGCTATGTACAAAGGCCATATCAAATGATTCATCCTGAGCAACGTGTGCTTTATCAGCGCTGTCATCCTTCTTCTGCTTTTTCTTTCAGTCCCTCTCTTCTCTTTTCTGCCTTTTGTGTTCCTCGTACTTAGGGCCGCCAGGTGCATAACAATCATGTGTGGCATGACCTAATTTCTCACAATTACCGCATTTGGGTTTGCCACAGTAGCAGCAATCTTTTGTGAGATGTCCCACGTTTTTGCATATTGTGCATGTGGGCGCACCACTATTTAGCCAACGTCGCTTACTGCTGCCACTTTCAGTATAGTAGATTTGTTCCTCACCTTCATTGAGTTTGTGCTTGCTGCTAGCTCCACCGATTCAACATTCATATTCATCTTTTATTAGTGCTAACATTTCCTGTAAATTCGTGTGTGATTGTCCCGAATCCTCAGCTCCGGTCCAGGCTCCCAAAAGCGTGGAAACAAACCCGTCCCAGGACTTCGGTAAGGATGAGATAAGCACATCATGAAATTCTGTTTCAGGAAGTAAGCACCCCATTTGGTGAAGTTTCGCATGCATGTGCTTCATCTCGACTAGGTGCACTGGAATATCACTATCTTTAGTAGTGGCTTTCCAGAACATAGCACATTTTAATGCAATGATTGTTTGCTGCCCCTTCACTTCGTGTATGGTCTTCAAGCTATCCCACATCTTGGCGACTGTATCAGTTTCCGCCAGATGTATCATCTGATCATCTCCCACGCTTAGACATCAGAGCATTCATCCCTTACTTTCTTTTAGTTCCCACTCGGCTAGCACTTTGGGATTATCCACTGCACTTGGTTTCGGTGTTGGCGTGGTCACATGATCAAGTACCTTATGTAGCTTAAGGATATTAGTCATGCAAATTTTCCATGCCATCCAATTTTCCTCGCCGAGAGGATCAATTTTGTAGGATGACAAAGCTCCTAAATTAGTCATGGGAGTAACAGCGGGATTAAGCGAGTCAGCTATACCCGAGCTACCACTCGGATTGTCGAACAACTCAATTGACATGGCAGAAGGAGGATGGCACAAAGAGTATAGTAAATCTGTATAACAAAAGTATTTGCTTGCCTGGGATTAAGAGCACCAAGCGGGGCTCATAACCTTTAGGAGCTACGAGTAGTAGGTAGGGCAGATAAACTGTGCCGGAAGATTACATAATAGTTTGTGTAATGAGTCTCGTATAGTATGACCTTGCTAGTAGTGTGTCGGTACAAGGTCAAGTGTGGGCGGATCAGTCTGATGAGAGATCAGATAGATAAGTGCTGCTTTTTATTGGATCTCCACTATCTAGTTTATATACTTGTAGTACCAATTTCATATGATGAGTAAGTTGGTACTATCGGGAGCTTGGCTTGTAGTCACGTGCACCGGCTGAGTTCCAACAATAAGACTGCCACTCCCAAGTCAGAATCATACATAAAATTATTTCGTGCAATAGATCCCACCAATCGAAAACCCTTTATCTACAGAACATAGTAATGTACACCGCCAAATCTCAACAGGCCAAATATTTCATTTCAGGAATGGCTGGGGGTCCAACATTTGAACTTAGCTGTTATTTAGATATGCTGAGTCTTTCGTTTCCGTCACATGCCAGCGATGATATTCAAGTTGAACACTATTCGTTGACCACAATGGACTCAAGACACCATCACGGGGTCTATTCACCTGACAAACTCAAATTATCATCGACTTTAGACTAGGTATAATATGTTGGGTGGCAAAAAAAAAGGAAACACCTAGTTGTTTTGGCTTTCCCCTACCTCCAGGACACCCATAACTACAGCAAAGAATTGAGTTATTTGCTATTGTCCAACAGCACAATTTTGACATACTGCATCTTCAGGAAGAATGCTTCTTTTTTCTACAATGGTCCAGATGAGACTCCCAAATGTGCCGAACAAAGTTTTTGCACAATAACCTTTTGTGACATCCTTCCCAGAGGCAGTAAATCAGGACATGTTCATTCATTTTCCTGATGCCATGTGTGTTCCGTAAATGTGTGGGAACATTCTCATATGTGATCTGAGCGCTGCACACCTCAGAGTCACCAACTCCAGTCCACTGACAACATGTGGTCAAGTATGAGTGACCATTCTTTGTTGTGGTTATGTATATGAGGAAGTCCTTGAGCCATTTGTGCATGGCTAGGTGTCACGGTGACATAATTCTGTTAGTGAAATTCATCTGTCTGTCACATATATGATTACACAGTAAAGGGATCATAGAACACACCAAAGGAGCTAGTGTGGCGCCCATTCTGTGATCAGGAGTCCCATATAATCCCTCCATTTCACGGCAGACTGCATTTTCGTATGTAGGAGTCATACGCCAAGAGGCAGCCGTATTGGCAGGCACAGAGTACCATTGCGATGCCTCAGTCATTGGTGCCTTTCTGAGGTCATCTGTATGGAGATGGTATTCTGTGGTAATACCACCCTGTATATTATGCTCGTTACCCCATGATACCCACCAAAGCCCAAATCTGCAAATGCACAGAAGGAACGGAGTCAGCATTGGAGGCATGGTTAACAATCCTGCACATTGAGTCCCTTGCACAGCTTGGTTCGCACCAGTATGGGCATGGGCTGAGATGGGATTGCGAGGTAAGAACTACAGGTCCTTGGAATGACCGTTGTAGGGTAGAGGGAGATGCAGCAATGAATGAGCACATATTATCTATGTGTGAGGGACATGGACACAATGAATATTTCTTTCATGCACCATTCTATTTTATCATCTGTCCCTGTAAGCCCATCATCACACTCCCTCTTAAAAACCTGACATAACCACAGACTGGATCTGACAATATAAAGCCAAGTTACGTTGCAGAAATCCCCTCCATAGTTCCCTGAAATGGAGGTGAATGTTTCCATAAGGACCATGGTGAGTGGCTGTGAACTGAACTGAATTGAGCATAGAACAAGTAGAATCTGCAAACACAGCACACCTTGTCATTGGCATTCCAATATCTTTTCAAATGCTATGGGGCCAGTGGCTTAGCTTGTGACAGATAGTGCATCCTGATGCCAAGCCAAGAAAGCTATGCTGAAGGCTGAGCTTTGACGAAAGCATGTCATGCTATGGAAATGGGCAGGGATGAGCGGGAGCATTAAATGGACTGCACCATGGGCAGATCTGGAGGGCAGCTTCCACTCGTGACAGCTTGGATGCCACAGTCACATCATACACTCTCATGACTCATGAGCAGAGTGCCAGAGTTCTTGCATGGGCAGGTTTGGGACAGGCCCACCTGTGGGACATGGTTGTGACATTATTGTCTGGCGGCCCTGCGACTGTAGGAGGACAGCAGAAGGAAACTAACTGGGGTCATTCCTGCATCAGAACAGAGTTCAAGTTGGAGGCATTAGTAGGCCCAGACCGTTGCCTTTACAGATTGGGTGGTTTGAACTTTGCAATATTGTATTCGGGAATATGCAAATTAATTTCGTCAACCTTCCACACTGAGAGGCATTCCACGCGTATTTAATGGGCTCGCATGCGTTTTGTCGGTTGGCAAGGTGGATCACTTCAGAGGAGTAGCAAAAACAACTCCCCCACATGTCTGCAAGGGAGCCTGTAGTATTTGCGAAAAGGTTACAGGCCGAGTCATAGCATAACTAGGAGCTGATGTGGACTCATGTCGAGTCATTGCGAGCTCAAGACTAGTCTGGTGACCAGACCAGTCTATGAGGTTGCCACATTGAGAGGCAAACCATCGATAGACAGTCTGGTAAATTTCGTTGGGGCCTTGGGGGAAGTTGTGGATTGATCGGTGCACGTGAAACATAAGCCTCAATTTGGACTTAGTTGTGTCACGTGTGAGTAGGATAAGTGCTGGATAACCCTGATTTGGATCGTAGTCTTGATTTGGACTTAGTGTGAGCAGGATAAGTGCCAGATAACTTCGACTTGAGACTTGATCACCTTATCGCAATGTGAGCATGGATCTCGACGCTGAGAATGATACTGGTTCCATCCAAACTTGCCCTGATTGTGGCACCTCACTTCACCCTTCTCGCAAGGAACAAGTCTCCATGAACGAACGAATTAAACGGGCAATACAGGTCTTACACCAAAGCCAACTTTCACTTGTAACTGCACTCATCACAGTCCTTGATCCCTCACAGCAAGATTTCGCCATATTTTGGAGTAAGATGTACAAATCCGAGAAGAAGCTCCACCAGCTCCTTGATACCATCTTCAACAATACTCGGGGCTCCTCATCTCTTCTTTCATGGATGGAACCATGTGCGATCGAGAGTGTCTCGCAGAAGGTTTACAGCGAGATGGACAAGATTAAGGACGAAGTTTGGCTGAAGATTAATTTGATCACACCCGAGTTCCTCACATCATGGGATGTTGGCTCAACCATTGGAGCGGCAATGGCTGACCATGCACCTACGCTGAGCAAGCTTCTGCTTAGTGCTGTCAGACAACTCATGCATGTAAAGAAAACACTGTCAAGGACTTCAAGATCGTATGCATTGATATTATACTAACATCTTCGTGTGTTACTAAGTTTCTCGTTGCAGCCATGTCAGGTCATCGTCACACAGCTCGCAAAAGTTCGATCAAACTGTAGCCTATATTTTGCTGCACCATTCATACTCTTCTTGTGGATGAATGGCGCATCAAGGCAGATGATCAAAGCCCTTGTGCAATGCGGGCTCTGCATTTCGTTCACATCCCTAATGAATTTGTTACATGATCTTGCACTGCATTGCATCGATCAAGCAATCCGTGCCTCGAGACAACCCCATGTGCTTTGCTACAATAATATAAACATCAGCATGTCCATCTTTGTGGAGCAACGACCTGGTGCACCTGCAAAGGTCCAGTCTGGCACATTTTTGATTCTCTACGAGACTAGGAATGCAAATCCAGAGCATATGTGACTTGCACCAATATTACTGCATTCAAAGCAGGCTACTGGGCTCACATTCAATGCTGATATCCACTCAACACCTGAGCAAGAAGAGGCATTTGGTGGTCAAATTCGTGTTCATGTCATCAAGATTCTCCTCAATGGTGACAAAGCATTCAACGACTATCCACACCACTCGGACCCTCTGCTCCAGCACAAACCTCGGCGGAAACTTGCAGCCAGTCCCAAAACCAAACAGTATTCCCTTCGTACATCAACCATTGACGAAAGTTCTGTTTCTGGAAACATTGCTGTCATCCACGATATATATATCAGCCAACTTAAGATGACCCACAAGGAACTCTCCGACATGGCCATTCCAAGCATCAATGATCAGTCAATGAATGCACAGATATGGGGCATGAAAGTCCTTCGGACAGAAGATGTCAACCCCTTTACACAGCTCTGGTGCATTCAACTTGACTTCGGTCTCTTTCACCTCTGTATGAACCTCATCTGGGCCCTACTGCACATCCATTGTGGGTCAGTTGCTGAAGCAGGGAGTCTTTGCTACTTCTTTGCTGTCCTTGATCATACACGTCTTGGTTGTGAACACCCTGATTACCACACATTACTCACGACCCTTATGCAAATTCTCTGTGGCGTGATCCTGAATGCATGGAAGGTTGAATGTGGTTACTCATCACTTGCGGCATTTTCACTCTCGAATCCAACTCCTCAACAGCTCTACGACATTGCAAGCCAGATCCTCCATAATCATGTAAACCCATCACTGAACCCATCAGGCAAGACACCACATGCTGTACCGATCAATAACATGAATCAGAATCTCCAAATCTTAACCCATGACTTGCTCTATGTCTTCGAACTCACGCACGCAATATTAGACGGAGACTTCGGGAGGGTTGAAGATATGCTTGGATATCTGACAATGATCTTCTGTGGTGCCGGGTCTAACAACTATTGTACAGAGATTCTTCACTTTATTTTCAACCTCAAGCATATCTGGACACCCGAGTTTGTGTGAGTGTAAATTTTCTGTGAGAACGTTGCATTTGATTACACATTGGCATGACAGCAATGTCATGCATGACAATATGCTTGTCAACTTGACTGGGCTCGAGGGCCATTTCATGGCTATAGACCTGAATATAGAGCATCTCATACGCTTTTTAAAGGTATCTCATAGTCTATCTGATTGGCTCAAGCTGTCTCAACCACGGTCAAAAAGCGCTTTTTTGCAGCGAAGGGTGTATACATATGCTAGTTTGGATCGCTTGGGTGATATCTCAGCAACAGTTGATCTCCTTCAGCATGTTCGGAAGCAAGTTGGAAGCTCTCTGGGCATCTCGTATCACGGTCTCACTCATATTACTCCCAACACTGACACTTCAGTATGAAAGATTGCATACAAAGTCAACAAGCTTGCGATGCATGTGGTCACATCCGATCGTAACACAAATACAACAGTCAAACCTGTCATCAATACCCTTTTATCTGGAGAACAGAAACTCAAGTCTTCAACATTAGCAACCTTTAACAAAAAGGTGCAGAGTATGTTAGCAGGTGTGGGAATTGAACACGAGGAGGACGAAATACCACCCGCTTCATTTGATGATTCTGACGCAGCATTTGATCTCTCAGATTCTCTCTCTTGACCTGAACATGTAGTTATCATAATGACAGACTACAGCTTTTGTACAGATGGTAGTTCTCATTGCCTCTTTGCTAAATGTGCTGTGTTAAACACTCTCTTGACATGAGCTCGATCGAACTGTCTGATAACATCAAAGAGCTGTTGTCCGTACTGAATCCTCCATTCAGCTGTTTCTTGCAAAAGATCCAAGATGTCCTGAGCAGATCCGAGTTGGCTCAGGTGAATCTTGCTGAGCAGATTGAGTCCCTCATTGTCACATATCCATGTCATAGGCCATACGAACTGGTAGGGATCTTGACTGTGGACCTTGTTTCGCCAAGTGATGAGTGTATCTAGGAGATCTGGACAATCTTCTCTTGCATGGTGCTGAGTCCACTTGCATTTTGTTGCTGTTGGAGCCTCCTCGTTGGGCTGTGCAGTATAGATCTCACCGAGAAAGAATGTTGAAAGCTTGAAGTCTGAGCCTGGGTGGCGATCGCAACACCACTGAATAGAGTAGTATCGAGCTAGCGAGGGTTAGCACCAAACAAGCTCTTTGTGTGCGCTTCTAGTACCTGAGGAAGTACGGTCATCAAGATACTCATTAAAGAACTCCTGAAGGCATGTTGTCGATTAAACTAGTTGAATCATCACATGTCCTGTTTGGTCTTGTTTGGACGAGTTCTTTTTTACTGTCCTACCATGTGGTCTATCCAGATCTTCAGCATCAAGATGAAGGGTTTCAAGTTTTACATTCAGGACCCAGGGCTCATACATCACAACGAATAGCCCATGCATTGCTGGATCATGAACAGCATGACCAGCTCACTGGATGAGTTCAGCAAGGTTTTTGCATGCTCTGTACTGAATGATGACCTGAATGCCTCGGATGTCCAGGCCCTAGCACACAAATTAGACATGCATTCAACATGATATACAACTCACAGTTGATGCTCCAGCAGTGGCATGAAGAACACGGCACCGACCACCTGGGTTTGAGAAGTCCTCGAAAGTCAGTTTAAGATATTCAGCTGACATATCACTATGGTAGTGTTTGACAATCCCCTGGTTTTGTAGCAGTTTTGGAAGTCTTGAGTTGGTGTATCGAGCCGCATCCATGGCATCTTGCTTGCAGTCATGGAAAACCAGAGTTTTCAGTATGTCCATTGGGGGGTGAAAGTTGGTCAGAACAATGCAATTGAAGTTTCAGAAATCACGCAGACTTCCCATGATCGGAGTCATTGCATACATGATATTGGGGCAGTTGGTGGAGAGGTTTATGGCAAGATGATCCATGCCCATGATTAGTTCACGTCTAATGGTGCAATGGATATGGGGCAGGAAGGTAGCAGAAAGTGCTTGGAAGGGTACTCTGTCTGGAAGAATAGCACGGAATTCACCCAGTTGGCCATATGCTGGACGAAATGCTTCCTTGCCATGATATGGAAGCCTGGCCGTGTAGATATTGTGGGCTTCATCGACATGGATGCGGGAGATCTTTTTCACAAAGCCATGGTCCTGTTGTAGCAGTTGTGCAAGTCGAGGAAAATGACCATTGTGCATTCCTAACTGCTCTGGTGAGATGATCAAATGTTGGTAATGTCCTTTCTGAATGGACTTGTTTTATTCCAAGTCTCACATCAGAACTATTGAATGGTAGCGTAAGGTAAGATTACCTCCCAAAGAGATCAGTCGTTGGGAGTATCTTCGTTGATCGCGATTGTTCTGACATGGTACTTTTCACACTCGAGTACCTAGTTATTCAATCACAACCATGATACTCACTTTATCAATGTGTTGTTAAGTAAGTGTCACACCTGTGTGACTTGAAGCCTTTTTAAAGGCAAGATCGTCATGGAAAGGGTGTCGGGTCGAAGTAGCATGGGAATTAGCTGACACAGTGTCTTCCCACTGCCAGTGCCAGCAGTGACTATGGTATCCATTTGATTGAGGATAGCGAGGGAAGCCTGGAGCTGAAAAATATGGGGAACAATGGTGCCTGATGTCAGGCGGTGAATAATCAGGCATGCTTGTAGCGCATCTATTTTGTCATCAATTGAGAGCGTTGCAATGTAATTGTTGGGAAGCCTGCTGCCAATGTCCTGGAGTCCATGTTGCTGGAGTTTGTCTAAGGTGTAATCGAGGACGGCCAGTGTAATGCCAGTAGTGTTCATTTCAGGATCAACAAAAGGAACGCATGATCATGAAAGATCAAAGAAGTTGGGTCACATAGATCATGCACAATAATTTTGTTGGTTTTGTTGATTTCAATTTCAATCATATCAAATCATTTTCATCATTGATAATCTCGCCTTTTTTCATTGGTCGACAGTCACATGCACCAATCAATCCGCAACTTCCCCTAAGGCCCCAACAAAATTTACCAGACTGTCTATCGATGGTTTGCCTCTCAATGCAGCAATCTCATAGACTAGCTCAAGACAGTCGTGTGGGGCTCCGAGTGCATGTGTGAAACTAAGAAGAGAAAAAAAAAAAAAAAGGCTTGCCTCGGAGGCAGGGGCTATGAGTGGCTAGAAGGAGAAAAGGAAGAAGGAAAGGAAGAGAGGATAAAATAAGCTAAGAAATGAGATTTGGAGTTGGCAGAGGGGTGTGTTACGCTAAGCATAGAACCTAGCTTTATCCGGAGGAGTCACGTGACGAACGACGGAGAAAGTCGGATGGTTCTGCCCAAGGACCTATGTTACCCTTGCGGCGCGAGGTGGAACTGAAGAGTCTACTGCGCTTGGTAGGTGAAGAGACTATGAGAAGGGTCTCGACAAGTAGACTCGCAAGTCCACAAGCGGATTGGGCTAGATACTACACTTGTATTGCGTAGAACTAACTGGGGAATAGTACAAGTATACTGGGCGCTTATATACGTATGAGCGGACCCTGAATAAGGAGTCCTAAAGGGGGAATGGAACAGTGGAACGCCATTCTAAAAGGGGATGCATCCATAAAGGAAACAGGGCAAAGGGGAGGAACAGAAGGGAGCGGAACAGAACAAAAGGAAGACATACTGCAGACTGCAGAAAGGATCAGGAGTCCCGGTTGGAATAGAAGATCAGAAGGTGAACGGGACTCCATCTATGGGTCGAAAGAATCAGAAGGCAAATCAAAGAAATGGAGGAAATCGGAATCGGGGTCGTCGGGAAAAGCAGAAGAAACCCACGAGGCAAACTCGTGTTCCTCGGCCTCGGACATCCAGGGGATTTCTGTAACACCCGTGCTGTGTCTGCAGTCCACAGTCCGCAGTCCACAGTTCGCAGTCCACAGTCCACAGTCCACAGTCCCGACTCCACCCAATCCCATTTTGTTCCACAGAAGCCACGGAACTCCACTTCCTCCGTGCTTCTTTCCGTCTCCGCTCCATCCGACTCTTTCTGGTTCTTCCAATTTGAATTCCTCCTGGATACTTAAACACCCAGGAATTTTGTCTGTTTCTGCAGTTTCTTTCATTTTTCTTATGTCTTCTCCCCTTACCGTAGAACGTTCCACTTCTCCTTCTGACCCCATCATCCCTCTCTCATCCCTTGCTCGGTTTCCCCTCCGAGAATGACATGTCATCTTCGCGTCAGTCCTCGAAGACCCAGCAGCGCTCCTCCCTATTGAACAAAGTGTGGAGTTCAGGAATAGTCGCATGATCCTTGCCGAGGGTCTCATTCACCTCTACCACAACTACTCCCGTGGCAGACTCCATTTGGCAACGACCTCCAACATTTCGCCCGCTGACACTCTTCGCTGGAACCAGAGACTCATTGCCCAGCGCTACGAGGTCCTCCAGCTCCTTTGTTCCACCAACTTCTCCCGCTTCTTCCATCTCGTCCCCGAGGAAATCATGCAGCGAATCCTCGCTGCCGCTGCTGGACTCTGCACTGAGTAGCAAAGGACAAACCTCCTCCTGATCGCTACGCCCCCTTCTCCCAAGATCTCGGACTCCTCCACCCTCGAGTCGTCTACCATCGACTCTACTCCAAACCTTGACTCCGGAGTTGCTATTGCAGCGACCTCGGAAGAAAGCCAATCCCCTTTGACGCTGGATCCCATCCCTATGCCATCCCCACTTCACCGACACCAATCTACCCCTGACATCAACCTCTCTCGGTTGGTCGGTACCCTCAAATCCATATTCCGAGCCACAAACTCTTGACTTGCCTCCACACCTGTCTGATGTTACGATCGGTATATTCTCAAACCCCTATCTTTACCCCTATGTTCGTGGACTTATCGTTTTCTGCATAACCCACAGACACTTCTCATCCTTCACCCCTTTCTCGTGCCATTACTCATCCTTGCTTCCGTTCCACACACAAGACTTCTTATCTTCTCCGCTATCACTCTTCTTATGTTTCACCTCTTCACGGAAGCGTTCGATCACGCTTCCCTTCCATTCTCTCTCCTCATGTTCATACTTCTCTTCCATTCTGCCACACCGTGTGTTGGCCTTATGTCTTTCATTTCCATTCTCTACCCTATGCCCTATTCCCCATTAGTCACCGGATCGTTAGATATGCTCCAAACATGTACATACCTCCAGTAGGTACTTAAGGCTCGATGCCACCACCAGAGAACTCTAGTCTAGTTCTCTTGGTGCTTTCCTCTAAAGTACTCTAAGAAGGACTCTCTTTGACTTGACAAGTCTCCTCTTCGCTTCTCTGAGTCCAAGTCTCTTGTTGGCAACCTAAGCTACGCTTTAGGGTTGTTTCATCTGAGGAGTTGCGCTCCCTCAACGTCGCAATCGCGCAGCTGTCCACTGCTTCATATGTGGCAGCCCCAGCCACCTCCATCCCAACTGCCTGACCTATCAGTGCCCCTACTGTAGAGTCAACACTCCCGGACATATTCAATCTGCCTGTCCAGTCTACCTCTCAAGAGCCAACAGCAGGGACCCCGATGAAACCGACAGCGACGATGGAAGTGTTGGATTCTGAGACAGTGTCTCAGGTGTCAACGGGGGTTATGTTACAGAAATCCCCTGAATGTCCAAGGCCGAGGAACATGAGTTCGCCTTGTGGATTACTGCGTGGGAATCAAGGACTCCGATTCCGATTTCCTCCATTTCTTTAATCTTCCTTCTGATTCTTTTGATCCTTAGACAGAGTTCCATTCTTCTTCTGATCTTCTCTTCCAGCCGGAACTCCTGATCCTTTGCGCAGTCTGCAGTATGTCTTCCTTTTGTTCCGTTCCATTCCTTTCTGTTCCTCCCCTTGACCCAATTTCCTTTATGGACGTATCCCCTTCTAGAACGGCACTCCGCTGTTCCATTTCCCCTTTAGGACTCCTTATTCAGGGTCCGCTCATCAGTATATAAACGCCCAGTGTACTTGTACTTTTCCCTAGTTAGTTCTACACAATACAAGTGTAGTATCTAGCCCAATCCGCTGGTAACTTGCGAGTTACTTGTCGAGACCCTTCTCATAGTCTCTACGCCTACCTAGCGCAGTAGACTCTTCAATTAGCTTAGTGGGTAATGCGGTCCACAAGCTCAAACCTTCCGACTTTACCCATCATTCGTCACGTGACTCTCACTGATAAAGCTAGGTTCTACGCTTAGCGTAACAGTTTCAAACCTTGCAACTGGAGAGAAGGTTTCTTCATAGTCTATTCCGAAGACTTGCATAAATCCTTTTGTGACAAATCTAGCTTTCTTGCGACCGTCAGATTTTACAGCAAATACCCATCTCCCTTTGACGGATTTACGACCCTTAGGTAGGTCGTCCAACGTCCAAACCTTGCGATCAGAGAGGGACTTAATCTCCTCCTGCATTGCAATCATCCATGAGTTCTGTTCCTGTTTAGAGAGTTTAAGAATGTCTCAATATTGTTTAGGAATAGAACCTGATCCGACAGCCATGTTAAAAAGCTGTCTCATCCACTTGGAACTATACATCTGTCCAAGGTCTTCCTCTTCATTAGTCGGAGTGATGTCCATCGCGTTGGTTGGCTCCTCCTGGATAGTATCAAGGCCTCATGACATATCTCTCTCGATCTGAATAGCTGGTCTATCCCCATGTGTGTTGTCAGGAAAAATCCTGGGAACAGGAATGCGAGAGGATCGTCTCTGTTCAGCAACAGGTCAAAAAGTAGACCGTTCATCCCTGGTAGGATGATGCTGATGAGGTTGTGATCTAAACTCAGGTAAGGTCTCGTCAGAAGATTGACGGGGAGGTAGCCAGGTTCGAGGTAAGAAATCCGAAGATCCTTGTCTCTCCTCTTCAGGAGGTGAATCTGTAACCATATAATGCTTATGTTGATGGCGATCAGATATAGAACTCCAATGACCTGTCTTGGGTTGATTCCGTTTAACAGCAGGTCGAAGTGGTGAAGTGTGGTAGGATGGTGGATTGGTAGAAGAATCCGGGGAGTCATAGAAGAGCGGTGATAAAAGCTCTGGTGGTTCCCATGGAGTCGTGGATGGTGGTCATGATCCTGATGAATGCCCATCATCAAATGGACGTTGTTGATCGGGTTGATGACCTAGTCCTAATGGAATTGATGGTATAGGTACGAGTATATCTCGAGAGGGTTCCGGATCCCTTTGTCGAGTGTCGTCCTTAGTAAGGTCATCTATGGGGTCTTCTTCGACTGGAATAGGGGTAGGTGTGTCTTCTTTGTTTCCGAGACAATAAGGAAAGACTTTCTCATCGAAAATGGCATTTGTCGAAATGAACACGCGTCTCCTTTCTTTGGACCAAAAGTGGTAGCCTTTAGTGTTAGATTCATACCCAATAAAAATCATCTCCTCAGACTTGGGAGACAACTTATCTTGTCGCTGTTCCGGAGGTATAAAAACATATGCACATGTCCCAAATATCCTGAAGTAAGAAACATCAGGTTTGTCTCCATTGAATAATTCAATGGGAGTTCTCCAGTCATGACGATGCATTGGTTGTCAATTATAGATATGGAGTGCAGTCTCAACAG
>JBBPNN010000806.1:0-15572 GCA_038090935.1 Hortiboletus campestris | reverse complement strand
TACACTAACATAATGACAGTCCAGGTTAGGATTGTTGCAGGATATCAGCTTTAGGTGAAAATGTGCAAACATGTGGACAGTTTTTTGAGCCACTGTACGTATGAGCGGACCCTGAATAAGGAGTCCTAAAGGGGAAACAGAACAGCGGAGCGCCGTTCTAGAAGGGGATACGTCCGTAAAGTAAATAGGCAAAGGGGAGGAACAGAACAGAACAAAAGGAAGACATACTGCGGACTGCGCAAAGGATCAGGAGTTCCGGCTAGAAGAGAAGATCAGAAGATGAACAGGACTCTGTCTACGGGTCAAAAGAATCAGAAGGCAAATCGAAGAAACGGAGGAAATCGGAATCAGGGTCGTCAGGAAGAGCAGAAGAAATCCACGAGGCGAACTCGTGTTCCTCGGCCTCGGACATCCAGGGGATTTCTGTAACAATGGCCCCCAACATTTCCACTGCAGACGCCCTTCGCTGGAACCAGAGGCTTGTTGCCCAGCGGTACGAGGTCCTCCAGCTTCTCTGTTCCATCTGCTTCTCCTGCTTCTTCCATCTTGTCCTGGAGCAGATCATGTGATGCATCCTCACTGCCTCTGCTGGACTCTGTACTGCGGAGCAATGAAGGAACCTCATCCTGGTCACTATGCCCCCTTCTTCCGAGATCTCTGACTCCACCACCCTTGAATCTTCTCTGAACCTTGACTCCAGAGTTGCTACTGCAGTGACCTCGGAAGAAAGCCAACCCCCTTTGTCGCCGAACCCTCTCCCCATGCCATCCCCACTTCACTGACACCAACCCACACCTGCCCCTGACCTTGACTTCTCTTGGTTGGTCAGCACCCTCAAATCCATATTCCAATCCATGCCCTGGACTTCCTCCACAGTTGTCTGAGGAGTTATGCTCCCTTGATGTCACAATCACGCAGCTGTCCACTGCTTTATATGTGGCAGCTCCAGCCACCTCTGTCCCAACTGCCCAACCTATCAGTGCCCCTACTGTAGGGCCACCGCTCCCGGACATATCAAATCCGCCTGTCTGGTCTACCTCTCCAGAGCCAATGGCAGGGACCCTGATGAAACCGACTCCGATGATGAAAGTGTTGGATTCTGAGACAGTGTCTCAGGTGTACAACGGAGGTAATGTTACAGAAATCCCCTGGATGTCTGAGGCCGAGGAGCATGAGTTCGCTTTGTGGATTTCTGCGTGGGAACCCAAGGACTCTTCTTCCGATTTCCTCCATTTCTTCAATCTTCCTTCTGATTCCTTTGATCCTTAGATGGAGTTCCGTTCTTCTTCTGCTCTTCTATTCCAGCTGGAAATCCTGATCCTTTGCACAGTCCGCAGTATGTCTTCCTTTTGTTCCGCTTCCATTTCCTTCCGCAGTTCACCCTTGACCCATTTCTCCTTATGGATGTATCCCCTTTTAGAACGGCATTCTGCTGTTCCATTTCCCCTTTAGGACTCCTTATTCATGGTTCGCTCATAGTATGTATATAAACGCCCGATGTACTAGTACTTTTCCTCAGTTAGTTCTATGCAATACAAGTGTAGTATCTAGCCCAATCCGCTGGTAACTTGCAAGTTACTTGTTGAGATCCTTCTCATAGTCTCTATGCCTACCAAGCATCATAGACTCTTCAATTAGCTTTGTGGGTAATGCAGTCCACAAGCCCAACTTCTCTGACTTCACCCGTTGTTCGTCACATGACTCTCACTGATAAAGCTAGGTTCTACACTTAGCATAACACCACCAGCAAAGGCACTGCTGGGCACAAGGCACCCCACACCACTGCATCAGTAAGTCTGGTTGCTTTCATTCAAATCAATCCATGATGCTAGTAGATTACATGTTTCTAGACTTCAGTTAAAGTCAAGGTGAAGGATCTGATCATGCCCTCCAATGAAAAAAATTAAGACCACTTCCATACCCTCCAAGAAGGAGTCTTTTACTCACAGTTCAACCACACAGCAACCAGTTTTGGTGGTGCAGACTCATGATAAGGATGGTTATATCATTGACACTATTAAGAAGCACCACAAATATACCAACAAGGACCTGCCTGTTCACACTGATTCTTGCTGGTCCAGGACCTTTATCTCTACCATCACACTCTGGTGCAGCATCCAAAGCAATGTGTGGAACATCCCCAATGAAGAACTTGTGGCAGCCCTGCAGGTGATCTTTGATACCATATATCCCAATGTCAAATATTGTGTCACCATGACAGGATTAGTTTTCTCAATTGTAAGTCTGCTTATTCCAAAATGGTGCTACATGCTGAGTGGCAAGTCCTGTAGACACTCCAGTGCCTGAGCGAGTGGCGAAATGGCTTTGGTTCAACTGCCCTCGCAATGATGCTCAATTTCTTTACTAGTCTTGACACTAACACACGTGTGGTTGCAGAATATCTGCAGTTGGAATACTGCTTCTTATGACATGACTTCAAAAGCTCAGAGCCTGAAGGAATGTACCTTTCACCCTTCCTCTTGGAGCTTATCATGTCAATGCATCTCAACAATGTCATCACATATGCTAAGGTCCCTGGTTAGAACATGGCTGTGATGGTTGCAGGGAAGAATGGCCAAGGTGTGATCGCCTTAGCAGCAGCAGCAGTATGTTACCTCATATTCTTATGACTTCACTGATAAATCATTTATTAGTTGGAGTGTGCTATCACATTCATTGCCAAAAGGGTTTTGGAAGGTGAACAGGAAAGCATGAGCAGCACAAATGGAAAACCCAAACTCAAGCTTCTGAAGGTACTCAACAAACAAACCAGTTAAGAGACAACTGCACCATTCCAGTTCTCATCCACAAATTGGAGTGGTGATACTGCTGCCTCCAGAGAGTCGGTCCAGAGCAGGGGACCAGCATTTGTTTGAGCTGTTTTCTCTGAAGCCCATGCCCTCAAGACTAATATCAAGGTTGAACCTGGATCTGGCATGGCAGGCAAGTCAGGTCCTGTTAATCCTCACACTTTGTTGTGTAAGAGCCCATTCTTTGTCACGTTTAATTATCTGATATATCTGGCATGTTTTGTATGCCCTGTAACAGGATTTACCACTCATTGCTGGTGCTGGCTGTTGTTCAGGTGATTCATCACTTTATTATTGCCTTTTCTTTGGTTCTTATCTGTCTCTCTTTCAATCACATCTGTCTCACCTCCGAGCCAGTAGTAGCCTGACCAACTCTATGCTACTACCATTGTGTGCCTCCTCTTGCTTTTACTGCTCTTTTTTTGCTTTTATACAATCTGGCCTTTTTCATCACTTAATTTACTTTTTCTACTTGTTGATATAGGCATGGTAGAAATAATGGTCTTGCCATTTTTCATTTTCTAAGCACAAGAGAAGTGTGAGATAAGTTAATGACCTAGCTTGCTTCAGCCTTGGAACATTTTTTCTGCCAGATGCTTAATGTCAGCTTACAGGACAGAGAAAGTATGAATAAGGTTAGGTAAAAGCAGTGTCATTTTCCTGATTAATGAGCTGCATAGCTAGGTCCCCCCCTATGCAGCTCATTGTGAATTTGCTGATCAGTGAATCTGCCTAGGACAGCAAGGCCAAGTGTTACAGAAATCCCCTGGATGACTGAGGCCGAGGAGCATGAGTTCAAATCGTGGATAACTGTGTGGGAACCTGAGGACTCCACTTCCGATTTCGCCTGTTTCTTTGATCTTCCTTCTGATTCTTTTGATCCTTAGTGATCCTTGTCTGATGGAGTTCCATTCTTCTTCCGCTCCTACTGGAACTCCACTTCTCCTTTCGTCTGTCTTTCTTTGTTCTGTTATTATTCCTTTCCACAGTCTGCAGTTCATCCATTTGCTCCCTATTCTTCTTATAGATGTATCCCCTTCTAGAACAGTGCTCCACTGTTCCGTTTCCCCTTTAGGACTCCTTATTCAGGGTCTGCTCACTGTATATAAATGCCCAGTGTACTTGTAGTTTTCCTTAGTTAGTTCTACGCAATACAAGTGCAGTATCTAGCCCAATCCGCTGGTAGATTGTGATCTACTTGTCAAGACCCTTCTCATAGTCTCTATGCCTGCCAAGCGTTGTAGACTCTTCGATTAGCTCTGAGGTTAACATGGCCCCCAAGATCGAGACTTGCTACTTTACTTGTTGTTCATCACGTGACTCTCACCGATAAAGCTAGGTTCTATGCTTAGTGTAATACCAAGTGGACTGAGCAAGAAGTAGATGCTTTGGTGGACTTCATCAGCAAATTCACAATGACCTGCACAGCTAGGTCCCCCCCTATGCAGCCCCTACAGGTTTATATAGGGCTGCATAGGGGGGGATCTAGCCATGCAGCTCATTGTGAATTTGCTGATGTTTCTCGTGGAGCATGATTCTGAATGTGGAGATGGGGCAAATTTCAAGGAAGCCACACTCAATGCAGCAGCTGCACATCTCTGGCCCCTTCTGGTGAGTGATAAGCCCAAAGATGGAAAGAGTGTCAAATACAAGTGGGGACAGGTAAGCAAACAAACTACTGGGATTTCAGCATTGGGTGTTAACATACATAAGTTACAGCTTAAAGGAACCTATGTGACAATATGCACCTGGTGGAACAAGTCAGGAGTCCATTGGGACAATCACTATGGAAATGAGATTTTAGCTGTATAGTAACTATATCAAAATACTCTTAGTAACTGCACTGTCCAGAGCAAAAGCAAGTACCCAGATACAGTCTGGAGAGGTCATTGACGACTAAAATGTTCAATGTCCACCTAGCCTAACCAGATCATAACTCCATTGAGCTCGTTTATTGATCCTTCAATCTGTCCATCTCCAGATATTAACACAATCCATCCTCAAAATTGACTGGATTTCTGTGCCACCCTACTGTCCAGACTTCCAGATGGTCATCTTGTACTTTGTCTTTTTTTTTTTTTTGCTACATAAGTCTCACCAGTACTCTTACTAGTACTAACCCATATCATGGATAACACCTTTTACAGCACTCTAGGTCGCTTCTTAGAGAACAAGATATCAGTCCAACTCCCCTCAAATATCTGGAGGTATACATACCATGTCACATTCACTCCTGAATGTTCTGGTCCATTGGTGAGTTTCCATCCAATGAACTTTCTTCTTGTATGCTAATGGTTTTTCAAATAGACAATTGAAATGTGCCCTTCACCTTGTGCATATGAATCCAAACAAATGACTTGACACAATTCACAACCCAGTCAGTAATCTACCACCTTTTCTTCCCTGCTTATTCCTCTCCAGACATGCCTCAAACTTGTTTCATTAGTAATGAAAAAACACTTGTTGACATGATAACCACAACTGTGGCTGATCTCAAAGCAACAGGTCTGTTGAATGTGTGTTTCATGTTCACTTTCATATAAACTAACATTCTGTTTAGAAACAAATGACCCAGATAGTGTTACTAAGCCAGAAAGTAACTTGGAAATTTTAGCAACCTTTGAGGCAATCAAGCAGGTACATTATTCATCCTTACTATCCTAGATTATTCTAAGATATTCCCAAGCAAAAGTAGATTTTGGTCAACAAGTAAAGCATAGTACTACTAGCTTGACCTATCAGTCTCTGGAAACTTGTAGAACACCTACAAGTGTGAAATGTTTGCACTTGATTTTGCTGGTAGCCTGAGTGTAGGTTATACCCAGAAACTATTAAGAGGTCTTTATTCAAGCCTTGAATATATCATTTTCTGTTTAGTTGCTATCTCTTCTTTTGTGAGCATTCAAATGGGGTTGATGTTAGAATTTGCATTCCACAACACACCCTCATTCTCCTCATGCCAGCCCAAGTCTGTTGTTATTGTCAAAGCCATAAATGCAATGAAGTCTATGTCAAGCAAGCCCTTGACCAAACAGACACATGAACGCAATGATTTATGGATGAAGACAGCAATCTCACAAAGCATTCACCACATCCTTGTGCTGCCCTCTTCTACCTCAAAATCACTTCTTCTGAGGCCATATCCTGATCATGGTCCAATACTACCCCCTGTGTTTGACTTCCATGACCTGCCACCAAGCTCTCCATGTATTGTCAAACAGCAAATGTTAGATCATGGAACGCTCACACAAAAAGATCTTGACATACAAGTTCATGGTGCCAACACATTACCTGATCTTGGCCCTAATTTCCACTCACCAGAGGCATTGCTTGAGGCTGTGAACTATTACAGCCATGTCAATGCACTCACCACAAATGGAGCTTGCCCTCTGAATAGATATCTTGTGCATACCCTCCCTCTGGATCCTGAGCAGTGAGTGCTCAAATGTCAATTTAAGAAGCTTGCTGATCAACTTCAAACAGAGTTTCAGGATTTCCAACAAGATGATGACATTGACAAGATGGATCAAGATGATATGGACAAACTCTCTGATTTCCCTGACAATGAAGGTGAAAACTCTTCGACCACATAGACCCTACCTTTGTTATGCTAAGTGTTGAACCTAGCTTTATTGGCAAGAGTTTCAGGATGAACAACAAGTAAAGATATCATGAGTAGTCGAAGAGTCTACTGTGCTTGGTAAGCAAAGAGACCATGAGAAGGGTCTCATGTAGTGGGCAGCTACAACTTAGTGGTTGGGCTAGAAACTACACTTGAATTGTGTAGAACTAACTGGGGAAAACTACAAGTACAGTGGGCATTCATATACTAGGAGCAGACCCTGAATAAGGAGTCCTAAAGGGGAAATGGAACAGCAGAGTGCCATTCTAGAAGGGGATACATATGTCCATAAGGAGAACAGAACAGCACAGAACAGGGACTGCAGACCACAGTATGCAGAAAGGAACGAAATGGAAAGAAAGAAGACATATGTAAAAGGGAATAGAAGTTCCAGCAGTAATAGAAGCATGGAAGGAACAGAACTCCGTTGGACTAAAGGGAATTAGAAGGAACATCAAAGAAGAAATTGAAATTGGAGTCCTCAGGTTCCCACGCAATTATCCAAGAATTAAACTCTAGTTTTTCAGCCTCGGTAATCCAGGGGATTTCTATAACAACCTTCATTTAGCATTAAAGATGATTCTGATCTATTTGAACCATCCAGTGACATGTCAAACTGGTGTTGTCTCACAGCAACCTCAGTACCTACTTGTGATCTATGCACTTGCAACCTGGCTCCATCTCCAATGGCATTTACCCTCCATCTTGCATGTCATGCCTTTCTTGCAATCGTGGGGTGCTTGCTTGCTTTCCTAACTCCTGTGCTCAAACATCTGTTTGTCACTCTTCAATCTGCAACTTGAGTCCTTAGTCTTGACATGCCAATTACTCTATTATCCACATGCCTGGGCTGCCATGAAGTTTACCCACCCACCAGCTCCACTCATATGCAAAATCAGTGTACTACATGCTCAATTGACCTGTTCCTTTCTGAAAAGATAAGGTGGGGTAATTAGTGTGTGGAGAAAATTCCATGTATCAAGTATGCATATTCCACTGTCTGTTCAGATCCATCCTCTGCTTTCAATCCCAGGTCTTGAGGATAGCCTCAATGCATGGTGGACAAAATCACAAATAGCTAGCCAGTACACTGATATATTTGACAGTGATATGTATTTGTTGAACCAAGCTTAAGGCTCTGAATGGCTCACTTTTTTTTTTCTAATTAACTACATGAACAGAATGGTCCAAATGGTGAGCTCTGAATTGGGGTTACTTTTGGTGTCAACTGGTTTGATTATGGTTTCCATGCATAATTTTTGCTCATCTCCTTCACAGGTTTTCATATATTCAAAGCAAAATTGCCCCTTCTCACTCATCTTGCCCTACCTCAATTTCTGTTTGCAACCTTTCCCCTGAAAAATGTAGGTGTGTAACTTTTGTTTCTTCACTTCCTGAACAATAATGACTAATACAACTGACATAGATATTGTACCTCTAATCTTCTTCTGATGAGCATTTTACGGGCCCAAGCCCCAAGGAACAGCATTCAGATGAGATACAACACTTTCCATGGCCCATTATTTTGGATCTCTTATAGCTATGGAAAGATGGGATCCAAGTTTCAATGTTATCTTGTCCTCAAGGTAAGTTCTATGATTGCTATAATATGATGGATTTTCATTGGAATGCTGTTGATTATGTAGTTCATGTGATACTCATTGCAATCCTTTGTGACAAACCCACTGCACACAAGATCAGAGGTTTTGCCTCACATAGTCAGATCAATTTTTGTGTGTGTTACTGGATTACACAAGCCCACAAAGATACTCCAAGGGCATTTCAAAAGAATGGTAGGATATGTGGTGATGTTTATTTCGCTTCTAATGCATAATCTTCCTAGCATTTCTACTGTGTACCAATACTCAACAACATGCACATGAAGAGTAATATTGTCAATTGAACACACCAAATGCATGTAAGAAATGTGTAAAGGAATTTGTGACATGGTTCACTCAACTCTCTGGCCTTCCTTACTTTGACCTTGTTCAGCAAGTTGTTGTGGATCCCATGCACAACCTCTTCTTAGGTTTTCTCATCTCCATAGTGTTCTTGTACTACTGACTTTTCATTCTTAGGACTTATTAAAAGACACTTTTATACTATTTGGATTCAATGCAAGATCCTCTGTGCCAACCACAAGCTGAAGGTTTGCATGAAATGCTCCCTGAGGTTGGCTCACTTCACTATTGATTCATTCTGACTGATTTCTCCTTTATCATAGTTTGTACTTCCTGAAACATGTGGAAAGCTTCCCATGGATATTGGAATGCTGTCTAGTGGTTCTTTTATAGCTGACCAGTGGCTTCTCTTGGCAACACTCTATGGACCAATTGCTGTAAGTACTCTGTGTTGTGGATATCTATATTTACTCTTAATCTGATGGTAGATATCTCAGCTCTGAGCAATATGCCTCCCAAATGGTGATAACCAACAGATACTGACCGACCACATGAAAGTCATTGCTCAAAGAGAGGCCAAGAAGAAATCATTGGCAGATCACAAATGTGCAGACACAGAAGCCCTCAAGAAAGTGCAAGTGTTATGATTTGCCCCTATCTTTCTTTTGTTCTTTCACCATTATCAGTTAACCTTGATCTTATCTTTGCACTGTCTTCCCTGATGCCTTATCTTCTAAATGCAGCTTCCTATCTCTGCACTGTGCATGGCTATAATTCTTCTCTTTTTCACAAACTGTCTTATCACATAGCTTCTGTCTCCTTTTAGGAACCTCAGCTATTGTACTATTGACATAGCTTGGTTTGTGTGCACTCTGGTCCACTATATAAAGGCCTAGTTACCTCTCATGTATTCCCAAGCTAGATCTACCTAGATTACTAGTAATATATCTTTCATCCTTGCATTCTTGATTATTCTTTAAGTGTTTGCCTTACTTTGAGTAGGCACTCCTTTGTAACCTTCATCCACCACCTTAGGAAGTCTCTAAGAAAGTATCCTCATCTATGAGGAACCCTTGACCTTGACTACTAGGTCTATGCTCATCCCTATCTGGGCCAAGCATAACAGCAAGCAGAGGGTAAGGAGGCATTGGCTGCAGAAAGGACTTGGATTGCAAGAGAGAAGGCAGAGGAGACAGAGTGAAAGAAGGCAGACAAGTTACATGTTCAAGAAGCTAAAAAAGTGGAAAAAGCCAGAGTCACAGCTGAGAAAAAAGCTTTGAAAGTGCAGCTTGCAGAGAAAAGACAGGTATGTGTTCACTCTGTATGATTTTTCTTTATATTAACATACACATAATCATAGTTAGCAAGGCAAGGTCACAGTATATTTACACCACTAACTAGCCAGGCAGGACCAAGCACCACAGAGATGACTCCTGCCACCATTATCCCTGCTTCTGACATGGAGATGAATAATGACATAGAGTATGAAGAAGAACTTAAATTTGCACTCCATCCTGCCAATCCAGCAAAATTCCTGAAGCTATTCCATGCTCTTCATCTTCTTCTCAAGCACATACTCTTGAATGATGACATTGATGTTGCTGACAGATTACTCTGAGAATACTGCACAGAATTGATTACAGTAAGGAATTGAAGGTTGTTTATGTTTGATAGTCCTTGATATCATGATTGGTATCCAGCTTTATGGTTCTAGTTGCATCAAATTTAATCACCACTATGCAACTCACATTGTGACCTTTGTTCAAAACTTCAGACCATTACATGATTTCTGAACTTTCATCTTTGAGCATCTCAACAAGGTCTTGAAATCACTCAAGACCAACAACCATAGTGGAGATGAATTGGAAACAACTTTCTTCAATAAGTTTCATTGCATGAGTCAATCAAGTCGCTTGGTATTGTCAAATTTGTCACCTCATAGACTGATCAACTGACCCTCATTTTACTTAGATATATTCTCTGCTCTGCACATCAAAGGCATTCTTGGCACATGAGACTGCTGAGATCATGCTAGGGGCATCAGAAGAAGAATGCAGGACTATAGCTGCACTTGCTGCACTATCAAAAGACCTGAAAGAAGTAAACTGAGATGGTAAATATCTTCACCTTTCAAAATACTCTTGTTAAAAGTTGATAATTTGATAGTCAGCACCATCTATGGCCTAAGCCCACAATGTCAGCATCTGGAGATGAACCATGATACCTATGAGCTACTTGCAAAGACTCTTTGTTTACAGTTCCCTGAACATCTGGTCCACTATCAATATCTCCATCCACTTGTCTCAAATAGCATTTCCCTCATGTGCAATGCAACTTTTTTTGATTATGTTGTAGTCCAAGGTAAATTGTACTATGCCTCACATGCCATTGGATCCAGGTCATCATCTCTCATGCATGTCAAGCTCCCACATGTAGGTAAGGTCAGAAAAAGAGATGTATATGAAGAAATCCTTGAGATCTTCCAGTTCAATCAAGATATTCATTGTGAGAACAAGTCACTGTGCTTTGTGAGAGTGTGCTGATTCAAGTGATGGATACAAGAGAGTGAAGACACATTTGGAATACATTGTATGTAACATTCATTCCTATCTTTACCAGATCATTATTGAGACTAAGCCAGTGGAAGTATCAATGTGTGCTTATGGAAGATTGAAGAGTATGAGGACACAGATATGCAGCTACTGATGCTTATCCAACTTACATGGATCCATGACTCCATATATAAACTCTTAGATACTCTGCTGTACATTAGCTTGATTATCAACTTGGATAGCTCCTGTCTATTTTCTCTCCATCATTACCTTCACCCTCCAAAATCTGAAACAACTGTATGAACAGTAAGGGCACAGCACATAAGCTGAAGCCAACTCCCTTTCAACCAGACAAACCTCCAGAGTTTCGGAGTTGTCACCAGGAGTTGCACGGTCCTAACAACAGTGACCTCTCCCTAGTCCTTGGCCTCTTTGTCTCCACTGGCTCCACCTCTTATCTTCCCCTTCCTCCTTGCTATCTCTGCCCTGCTGTGTTCCACAGTTCCACAGCTGCACAGTCCCTGATTTGATCCTATTCCAATTTGATCTGAGAAGCCTCAGAACCCTGTTTTTCCATGCTTCTTTCCACTTCCATTTTGCCTGTGTTCTTCCAATCTCCTGATCTTGACTTCCTTTTGGGTATTTAAATGCCCAGGAACTCCACCTTGTCACCATTTGATATGTCTCTTTCCCCTGCTTCTGACATCTGCATTGCCAGTCTGTTCGTCAATTCCTCTCACCTCCATCGCTCAGCTTCCTTTATGGGAGCAACATGTCATCTTCACATCAGTCCTTGAAGACCCCTCAGTGCTTTTCCCCATTGAACAGAGTTCAGAATTCCAGAATGACCAAGAAGTCTTCACTGTGGGTCTCATTCAGCTCTACCACAATTATTCCTGCAGCCAACTCCACCTGGCAATGTCTACCAACCTCTCTGTTGAGGACACATGGCGATGGAACCACAGACTTGCTGCAAATCGATATGAGGTCCTACAGCTCCTGGCCGCCACCAACTTCTCTTGCTTCTTCCATCTCATCCCTAAGGAGGTCATGCAGTGAATCTTCACTGCGACTATTGGATATGCAATGAGGAGCAATGAAGGAACTTCTTCCAGGGGTTGCTCCACAAGACACCCAAGTCTGGAGTTCTCACTCCCAAATCTACTCTGAATCTTGACTCTGGAGTTGCTACTGCAGACACCTTGCTGCAGAGCCTCCCCTCTCTGTTGCAGAGCCCTATTTCCATACCATCTCCATTTCCATGATGCTGATCTGGATCCACTTCCAAACTTGACTTCTCCAGACTGGTTGACACCATCCAATCCATCTTCCAATTTCAAATCTCGATTTGATGCCACCAACCGTAACCTCAGTGCCACTTCTGTCCAAGGAGTGTCACTTCCTTGATGTTGCAATTGAGCAGCTATGCACTGCTTCATCTGTCAAAGCCCCGGTCACCTTCGCCCCTCCTGCCCTGCCTATCAGTGTTCCTACTGTCAGGCCCATGCTCCTGGACATATCCAATCCACCTGTCCAGTCTACCTCTCTAGAGCCAACTGCAGAGACCCCAATGAGACTGATGACAATGGAGATGCTAGTTTTTAAGATGGTGTCTCAGGTATACAACAGGGGTAATGTTATAGAAATCCCCTGGATTATCAAGGATGAGGAATGTGAGTTCAACTTGTGGGTAATTGTGTGGGAACCCGAGGACTCCACTTCTGATTTCACTCCTTGATCCTTAGTCCAATGGAGTTCTGTTCGAACTCCTTCCTCTTTCATATGTCTTCTTCTCTCCATTCTGATCCTATCTGCAGTCCATAGTTCACCCATTCCATTCTGGTCTCTTTATGGATATATCCCCTTCTAGAATGGCACTCCGCTGTTCCGTTTCCCCTTTAGGACTCCTTATTCAGAGTCTGCTCCCAATATATAAATGCCCAGTGTACTTGTAGTTTCTCCAGTTAGTTCTACACAATTCAAGTGTGTTTCTAGCCCAACCCATTTAGTAGATTGCGATCCACTATGCAAGACCCTTCTCATAGTCTCTATGCCCACCAAGTGCAGTAGACTCTTCAATACTTGCTTTGAGGTCATGGCCCTCTAGCAAAACTGGATATTTAACTCGTTGTTTATCACAAAACTCTCGCAGTCCTTGGAATGAACCATCAAGTCATCCATGTAAATGATGAGCCAGCCTTCTGCGAGATAGTCAGCAAAGATATGGTTCATGAATGCTTGGAATGTTGGAGGAGAGTTACACTGCCCAAAGAACATGATGGTGGGTTTGAAGAGACCAAGAGGGATAGTGAAGGCAGCTTTCCATTGATCCTTGGGGCAGATCTGAATGTTGTTGTAGCCGCAACAAATATTGAGTTTGGTGAAGCACCAAGAATGTTTCAAGGTATCAATGAGGTCAGCTATACAAGAAAGGGGATACGCATTCTTGATCATGTGGGAATTGAGGTATCTATTATCCTGGCAAGCACGGTAGGTTGCATCTTTCTTTGGCACAAAGAAGAATGGAGAAGCCTGGGGAGACTTTGATGGAACAATCTTTCCTTCTCATAAGTTTTCTTCAACAAAGCCTTTCAATGCGTCCATTTCCTTGGGATTCAAGGAATAATTCTTGGCTCATTTTAGAATAAACGATCCATCAAGTTTGATAGTGTGGTCAAAACAATTGATGAAGAGGAAGGGGAACATCTTTGGCTTTTGTGAAGACATCATGAAATTTGGCAAACTCTGGCGGTAGTTTGACAACCTTTTTCTCTTGCTCCAAAGTGATGGAGGTTGAGATGGTGGTTTGATTGATTTCTATGGAAGGAAGCACTCCCATAGACATGGCTAAATCATCGACTAGTTGGTTGAAGATAGCATCCTTGGAAACAAGGTTGTAACATAGTGTTAGGACTGTGCAACAGTTTGTCTAATCAAAAGGGACTTGGCTTCAGCATATGTGCTGTGCCCTTACTGTTTGTATGGTTGTCCCAGATTTCGGAGGGCAAAGGTAATGAAGGGAGAATAGACAGGAGCTATCCAAGTCGATAATCAAGCTAATGTACAGAGGGTATCTAAGAGTATATATATGTCGGAGGTACATAGGATTATTAACGGATTAAAGAGATGGAGGATGGGAGGTAAGAAAGTTGGTGCTGCACTCCAGCAACAAGTGCTGAAGCTGTGCTTGCACAGGTCGGAGGTAACTAAAAGGTGGAGTTAATACTAATATGGAACAAGAGAGTATCATAATTAGAGGTTTAGAGGAGACAGAGAAATGGAGAGAAGGTCCAGAGGTCAGGTGATACAGAGTTGGCGAGATAACACCATAGATTGCTCATGGAAGAGTGGAGATGTGCCCAAAGGGCCAGGGATGGACTTAAGAGTGTCATGGATATGACACATAGGAGGTATTGTTGCGTTTCAGCATCCTCCTTTGGTTGGGATACCCCTTTGACAAGTGGTAGCGAGACCATTCTGGTTGACCAATTGATGGTTGGGTTGTTGTGGCATAGCCAAGGAAGTCCTAAGATGACATCCTTGTTGGTCATAGTGAGGTAGAAAAGTCTCTTCTCCACATTTTCTCTGATATGAAGGTGAACGATTGTTGTTCTTCATATGAGTCCTCCTTGATTGATTGTTCCATCTATGTTATGGGCCATCAGAGGTTTTGGCAGTTGTTGTGTTGCACAGCCAAGCCAATGGATGAGCGTGGTGTTGATAAAACACCCAGTTGCTCCACAGTTAATGAGAGCATGTGTTTCAGTAATTTTGCAGTTTGATCCAGAAAGAGAAACAGGAATCAAGATTGATCATGCATTCTTTCCAGATACAAATACAGGCACAATAGTAAAGGAGGGTAATGATGCTGATGCTTTCCCTCTGTTCAAAAATCCTGTGGTCCCTTATTAGCCCCTTCATTGTAGAAGATAGTGGGCTTAACGGGTTCTTCTTTCACCACAAGTCTAGCCACATCTTCCATGGTTTCGACTGCAGTTCCATCTTCATATGCTTCCCCATAGACAATTTTAAGGGAGTTCACCACCTCTGCATCAGAGATATTGAGCTTTCTGGCATATTCCTCAAGGGGTGACAGAGGAACAGAGACTGTAGTAGCCTGAATTCTTGGAGCTGAAGGAGTGGGAGATTGAGGTAAGAATTCTCAAGTTCCACCAGAGCAGGGTATCAGGATAATCTGATTATGCAGGGGCAAGAAGGGAAATGAATCAGTGGGAGATACACACTGATAGGTTGATGGTTGGTAACAGAGAATGTCTCAAGTGTAAAACATGTAGAGAGATGTCTTCAGAGAATGAGGATAGTGGATGGATCAAACAATATCCTCAGAGGATCTGAGTGAGAGGATGGAGTGAAGGATGAAAGTAATCGTTATTGTTATTGAGACAGGCTTAAGGCCCCTTATATAGTGTTCAGTGATAAAACACTGATGTAAGTAATATATGTTTCAGATATGAAACATGTAAAAAATAAAGGGATAAAACACATATCAGAGATGAAACATGTAAGAGAATGTGAAATGTATAGTAAAACATGTATCACATCTTATAACACAATGATGTCATAGTCTAGACCAAAGATAAGGGTAGCTTATCTAATAATGGTGAGTAATATGGATAGCATAAAGATGAGGTCATAGACCACTCTAGAATCTGGTATCAGGAATTGA
>JBBPNN010000805.1:0-15587 GCA_038090935.1 Hortiboletus campestris | reverse complement strand
TCGAATCCGATCTGGAAGCCATGGAGCTCTGCTATTGACCTGAGCTCTGGGATGCGGAATTCCTCGTGTGCTTGAGCAAAGACGAAGAGATAGTCACAAGGTGCCATCTCCACTCAGGCTACGCTTTATTGCGAGTTTCCAAACTTGAAAGACCCCGGCCCGGAGCGCGTCAACGGGTTTCCGAAACTTCACGCGGGTTGAATGCGCAAATGTCTACCACCCCGAGTCTGGGACACGTCGTGCAGGCCGTCGTGAGTTCTATCGACGAGGACAACCGTAAGCCCGCGACCTCGATCGGATTGCCGGTGCTGATCTGTATGCCTGCGAAAAAGTCGAGGAAGGAGTCGACAAGCTGCGTGCGCTGTTCCCGGACACGACGCTCTTGGCTGCGCTTGACCTTGTCGACTTCGAGAGCGGTGTGTGCCTCCTTTGTCATCGCACGCGTTCGCGACTCACGTCGTTCTGCAGTGCTCAAGTACCGGACGCCGTGGGGGAGATGCCACTACGAAGTCCTTGGGTCCACCGCAACGTACAGCGTCTTCCCCCGTCTGGGTTGGTCACCGCACATATCTTGCTATTGCACCTGCCCTGCTTTCGCGTTTGCAGTCCTGATGAGCGAGTCCCATCTGATGGTAGGCCCGCATGTTTTGTACCGCGCATCTTGCACATGATCGAGCTCTACCGCCAGTGCAAGCATGTACTCGCCGTCTGTCTCGCCGAGCAACTCTCGAAATGCATCGAACGTCCCATGGACGACAACGATCTCCTTGCGAGGCTCACGTCCCATGTTCAATAAGAACGTCTCTAGAAGACGCAAAGTATGGATATAAGTATCAAACTAAGCCTGCACCGAACCCGAGTACTCTATCATTATTAACAAATAGAGTATAACATATTTAACCTTGGATAGTCCCCAGAACCAGAACGCACTGCGGCATGGCGTAGCAATGACTCTAAGGCCAAACCCTCTATCTCCTGACTGGGCGAGCGTCTTCCGTCACTTCGTCCCTCTTGATCCTCCCTCCGAGAAGTGATGCATATTGTTCCAACTCCTTGACTAGAGTGACGACCTCGCCTTTGGTCGGGATCACACTTGTCGCCATGTCATCGTCCTCTAGTTCGTCGTCAGAGCTCTCATCGTCGGTCAGATCCTCCATGTCTACATCCGAGTCCAGGGACTGCGTACGGGACCCAGAAGGCGCACTGACACTCTGGTTGGACATTTGTTCCGAGATGTCCTCAAGGCCAGCCTTGAAGTGGACCCAAGACGCCAGCTTCATAATTTCCTCGGGCTCCCAGAATCCCCACCACTGTTCTTCGGCGTCGTCATCGTCATCGTCATCGTCCTCCTCATCCTCGCTATCATCTTCGTCCTCAACGAGGGTACGTTCTGCGATCGGAGGTCTCTTGCCCCAGACGGCGACAAACCAGGACCACTTTGTGAGAGCACCACGGTCTTCCTCAGACGGTACCAAAGGCTTGCGACGAGATCTTGATTTCTGGATACGTCCCTGAGAGCAGGATTGAAGCAGGTCTAGAGCATCATCACGTTCGTTCATCCCTGGCGTGAGAGCCCAGTATATGCGCCCTTCTACATCTCTCCCCATTGGTGAAATTCGAGGAATGTTTGCGTACGAAGCCACTTTCAGCGCGTCATCGATTGTTGCCATGATGCGCTTGTGGTAATCTGTCCTCGACTTGTCCAGCTTACGAACTCGTGTCAACACGATTCTCTAGTGGAATGAATAGGTAATTACCCGTTTCCCCTTTTCGCGCGCCTTTTCCTTCTCGAATCGCTCGTTCTCGATGCGGTGCGCTTCTCGTGCTTCCTTGACCCGTTCTTTGGACTCTTGGGTTCCAGCTTCAAGTTCCCGTCTAATCGCTTCAGAGTCGACAGCAGCGTCGACGATCGCGGAGATCACAGGAACAAGCTGAGCCGTGCGAAGAACGTTGATATTCCCCGCGTTCAACTGATTGGCTCCGCTACGTGTCCGGATGATAGAAATGAACTCTGGAGGAGGTAAAGGATCCGGAAAAGAAAGAGGAAAGCTAGTGAAAGTGGAGCGAGAAGACATGGATACGTTCTCCTGCCTGTCACGGAGAGTCGCAAGAGCAGCCCATATTTTGTTAAGGTGTGCGCCACTTTCTTGTATCGATTTTACGGTAGCCTTCAGATGCTACAAGTTCGTCAGGATCAATGCTGGTGCATGCGTGTATAATGGGGACTACCTTCTCGCGACTTCCTTTGGAATCTATCATATTCAAGAGACCGAGAAGGAGTGACTTGACACATGTTTCACTGACCCACGAGACGATATCGTCGTCCTCATCGCGAGTTCGCGACAACCTTATTTCACCTAGTTCATCCAGATGGCTACGGGAGAGCTCCAAGACAGAGGAGAATCGCAAGGCAAACTCGCGGATATTGATGCGTTCTTCGGCCTCGGTTCGTGATAGAGCTGTACCCACAGATGTCCAGATAGGCTTTGCGAGCAACTTGGGTTTCGGGGGGGCCTTGACTTTTGCCTTGGGTGCAGGTTTGGCTTTCGATCCTGTCGCTAACTTTGAAGACTGGGCAGCTTGCCTGGCACCACCTTTAACTGGTGCTGAGAGGGATTTGTTGCTACCATCGTGCTTCGAAGCAACACCATGCATGGCCTGTTTCTGTTTAGTCTGCTTCTCACCCGGTTTATGTGCCATCGGACCCTAGAGAGCGGATGAGATGGATTATCGACCATGATGTCGTAAACTTACGGCTGCTTTAGGGTCTTGACGCAGCACATCGGCGGCCGAGGTGAGACCGGATTGGCGTGCTGTATTCGCGAGATTCCTGGAAACACGTATTGGTGTGTATTTCGCTTATGAAGACGCCCACGAACCCTGTTGGTTGCAAGCCCTTGGCCTTTCTGCACGCAACGCAGTTGCAAACGTCATCGCATCGTGGACACCTGATGCAAGTTATCATTGATCGGTGACATCCAGCAGGATGGGATAGAGTGGTTACCTGAAATGATAGCCCTGTCCGTGGACATGGTTAGCCTTGTCTGTTTCGCCATCGGCGAGGATGTCTTCGAGAAGAAGACCGTAGCGATTCTTGAGGCATGGCTTGCAGTACTTGGCGTTGCACCTACGACCCTTGCGGTCTTTCGCGGTGCAACGGACGGTGACTGAGCGCGATGTAAGTGCATGGACTGGGGGAAGAGAGGGGTGAGACGGACCTGTAGCGTCGCGCTTCTTGTTGCACTGATGGCAGTAGACGAAGCCGTTGGGATACTCGTCGGTCGCGTTCGCGTCGGGTTGTTTGTGCTTCTTGGTTGCCGGCTGGTCGGCGACGGGGATGTCAACATCGAGCTTGCGTTTGTTATGGGAGGGTGGAGGTGGCGTGTAGGAGCTCATCTGCGTCTCAGATGAACGAGACAACGCGTTTTCTTTGTGGCCCGCTGATGACACGTGCGGGAGATGCTTGAGTGGGGTCCGCGATGATGGCAGCTCGACGAACACCTGCGACAATGTCGCTCTGCGCGCTGTGCCACCCATCGTCGACAACGTTCAGGCCGCTGTGCTCGTCGTGCTCGACGTTGTGCTCGACGCGTCCAGAGTCGAGTCCGCCGCTTTCATTGGCACGGTCACGTGATCACATTCATTTCCAGGCCTACCCTCAACAGAAAATCTTTCATAGACTCGGCCGCTGTCCATTAAAACCATCTTCCATGTCTCACGCAGACCACACACGAGACCCTTGGTAATGAGCCCTCCGTCTCCAAAACATCACTAACCACCATCCCAGCCCATGGGTAATTCTCAATGACTTTGGTGGTGCCTTTGCAATGGGTGCCGTCGGCGGTGGCATATGGCACGGCGTAAAGGGTGCTCGAAATTCTCCACGGGTATGCGCCTCAATCCATCTTCTGTCACTCCCTGACCCTTCTTCATAGGGTGAGCGTCTTGTGGGTGCCATCTCCACAATAAAAGCACGAGCGCCCGTGACGGGGGGCAACTTTGGGGTCTGGGGTGGCATGTTCTCGACATTCGACTGCGCAGTCAAGGGATGGCGGCAAAAGGAGGATGCTTGGAATGCCATCATCTCTGGTTTCATGACCGGCGGTTGTTTAGCTGCTCGCAGTGAGTCCCTTTGGTTTATTCCCGCCCGTGTTTTCCCGCTTGCAACCACACATACCATCGTCTCTGTGTATTCGGATCATTCACTTATGCATTACCAGGTGGTCCAAAATCTGCCCTAGGATCTGCAATTGCTTGTGGCATTCTACTTGGTGTTTTCGAGGGTGTAGGTGTCCTACTTTCCCGTGTCTTCAGCGAGGGCACGCGACCACAACTACCCCCATGTACGTATCTCTTTCCTTTTTATGACACCCTACCCAAGACAACCCCCCAGTACCAGAGAACATGGCGCCACAGCCTTCACCCGCCGGCCACTAGACGTTATATACTTTACCTTGCTTTACTACCCCCATCTCAATGTATAATCGCATTCAATGCATGGATACTTCGGCCAATGACAAGGCACGTATATTTACCTGCAATCAGTCAGCTCCACTTCATTGGGGTCATGCTCTGGTTGCAAATTTTCGGATTACTTGCCTCCTGTAGGGTTTGATATCGGACTGGTGGTGGTAATGCTCTTGCAGTCAAGATTGCAACCGGAAGTTCCTACCAGTAAGTTTGTTGCTCCCATTGACACTGTAAAAGCCGTCCTTTTCCTTGGTATCTCAGCGAGTTCACAGAGCTCATGTCAAGTGTAAGCGACGCAATGTCGACCGTCCTTCCGACTCCGTCTTCCCCGATGTTGCGGACAAGCACAACCAACACCGAGCCTCCTCATACGCATGCTCTCCCAGTATCGAAGTTAGGTGTTGGTGGCCCCCGGGAAATGGATAGTACAGGACTGCATCTCGGGGCGTATAATCCTTCTACTCCCGAGCACGCATCCGAGTATGCGGGCGATTGTGGAGACCTCATGGTTCACGGGCCTCGTTTGTCAATCGACCAAGTCCTGAGCCTTGGTCATACCCCTGCGCTGCGTCGTCAGTCAACGCAGCAGCTAATACATCGATTCGAATCCATGACAGGCACGGCGGAGACGGTTCCAGTTCAAGTTAAGAGATATTCTGGTTCCACTCGCGCATCCTCGGAGAACGACTCGCGCGACATGCACCGTCCCTTTCTCACCGCCGCGCCTCACAAGAGCAAAAGAAGATCTCTGAGCAACTCCTTGCGAAACTTCATGTCCGTCTTCAAGAAGAAGAAAGACAAGGAATCAGAGGACGATGATTATGTGTCGCCTTATCACGCTCCTGAACTAAATATTGCCGCACCAGAGGAGCCCGCGTTTCCCCCAAAGCCCCAGATAGTCTCGCGTCCCTCGTGGAAAGAAATAGTCCCGTCCCCCAACAGAGCCGGGTCCGCGCTCTCTGGCTCTCTGCTTTACCTCTCACGGCCGCCGTCTCATCTTCCTGTCTGGATGTCATGCACGGTGGCATTAGTAGACTCCTACTTGCTACTTACTTGGTATACTATGCGTGACACCCCTTCCAGTCACATCATTCAGTTAGACGGGTTCATGGGCGTACGCTCTCTCAATGAGCGAGTATCACGACCGGACACTGAAGGTGATCTGAAGACCTTTGAGTTGACCTTTGAGGGTCGACCGAGAGAAACATTTGCTGCGACTTCCAGTCAGGACCGTGCACGATGGGTTGGTGCGATTTGGTGCGATCCAGTGCCTGCTCCTCGTTCCTAAACCTCACTTTAATGCAGGGATGCTGTCCTCAGTTCACAAGACAGAAGCGAAGCTGTGCATACGTCGAAGCGCAGTGCGACGCTTACTATCAGAACAGATGTTACCCCTGAACATAAAGAGATCGGGCAATGCCTACAATCCCTTTCATCCCCGGAAGAGACAGGTTCTGAATATACATCTTCTAGCGCACCGAAAACCCCATCGACTCCGTCTGCTGTTCAGCGAACCCCGCCACCCACACCAGTTGCCAAGTCACCTCGCCACACACTTTCTCCGTTGTCTCTCTCTCCACCTCGCCCCCCATCTCAAATTTCCAACCCCTCTCGGTCCAAAAGCCCCTCTATCGCCAACCTTGGAATGATGTCCGTGGTCACGCAACGCCTTGCCCAAATCGAGCGCTCGGAACTTGCAAGCCCAGCATCGAGTACTGTCAGTTCGTCGAGCGTTGGCACCGCTCTCCGGCGTGCGCAAACTACGCACCCAACGCACCAAGGACGTCCATTTGCAGAGATTGAGAAACTCGGGGAAGAGAATGCGGGAGGGAGCTGGAGCAAGGTCGTGGAGACACCTTCCACAGACGCTTCTATCGTGATTCCGCTTCCCAACCCGCCAAACGTACCGCTTTCTGAGACTGCTTCTGTGCGAAGTGCATTTAAGAGAATTCGTGCAGAGCGCGAGTCATCATCCGCACCGACACCGCCAAGTTCTCCCACGAAGACATCCACATCACTTGCGACACCAGTAGCTACTTTACGCACTAAGCCCTCAGAGCCTGTGATCCGAGAACACGTCGAGAACCCGCCGACGTCCCCGCTCGCCTTTGGCGTGGAAACCCAGTTAGCGCCCCTGGCAGAGCTCATCAGGGACACTGCTGCAAAGCACTATGACCAAACGGCAGGACTGGGCGAACAGATCATTTCACTTCAACGAGACATACATATTCTCCCAAAAGAAATACAGGTGTTATTGGGACAAGCAGTGGCTACGGCGGCCAAACGAGCATCCGATTCAAATCGCCACGCCGACAACGCGAGTTTGCAGAACGTCTTGACTAACCTCGAAGGGTTGAGGGAGCAAATCCTAGCCAACTTGGAACATCCGCTCATGGATTCATTAGTGAAGATGTTTGAGGACTTGCAGACGCGACTCGCAACACTGGCCCCAATTCTCATTGAGAAGCTGGTGTCTATCGAACAAGGCCAGACGCAACTACAGCTTCAGGCTACACGAGGGGCCGAGCAACCTCCGACGTATGTGAGAACTACGAGTGATGTTCCACGCTCACCTCGCTCCTCGTCGCCGACCGAGAGTGGGAGTCGGTTCCGGGACGTGTCCCACCATACCTCTGTCGATTTATCAGATATACACTCGAAACTTGACGAACTTGCATCTCTGTACAGATCCGCTTCCATGGGAAAGGAGATCCAGGACGAACTCCCGTCGCAAACTGCAGATGCTGATTCAGAAAAGGTCTGCTATTTCCGTTGGAAAGCTTTGACCTCACTTTTACCTCACTCTCGTAGCTCCAAGCAATCTTGAGTCACCTCAGGTTGGACGAAGAGCAGCGGAAGCTCCAACTCGACCAACAAGCTGACAGCGTTCGTTACCTCAATGAACTGAATTCAGTATGTATCACTCTCGACTCCGGCCTTTCTGCGACCTATTAATATTTTATGACCTCCATAGTGGCTCGAGGCCTTTGTGAATGGCGGCACTGTTCATATCCAATCAGTAGCTGCCAACGTTGAACAACTTTGCTCTCACCTTGGCATCTCCTCGGAGATTGACGCCACGGATGGACAACCCTCTAGCCAAGGAATGCTCGGCGAGATCAGACATCTAATATCATCCGTCCAGACCAAAGCTTTGGGTGAAGGTCAGCTGCAGGCATCCGTTGATGAACTGATGAATGCAGTCAGAGAACAAATGAAGAATGGTAGTGAAGAACGAACTGCGCTCGGTAGGCACAGTGTTTTAGTCGTCCGTGCTGATTTGAAGCTGTGGCTGGGGTTGTAGTGACAGATTCTGTGCTCGAGATCATCAATCGGCAGCGACACGAGCAAGAACAGATGCTCCGCGCCCTCTCAACCGGTAAGCGCCCAGTGCTCAATTCGAGATGCTCTCATCCTCTTGACATTTTCCCGCAGAGCTCACGAACGAGATTCGCGGCGAAAGACTGCGATTCGTGGAGGCCATGAAGGAGGCTACAGCTATCAACGTCCAAGGTAACCGGATAATGGGTGCAAGAGAGCGTGTTGCTGACATGGCGTAGCGCATGTCGAGCATTTCAAAGCAGAACTGAGCCGAGAGGTGGCTGCGATGACTCAGGATGTCGGAAGACTCCACCAGGAAAAACAAGTGATTGAGCAACAAATTGCGGATTTGTTTGCATTTTATTCAAAGCAAAAACAAGAGGCAGAGGTTCGTCTCCCCTGTGCTGAGTACGGTCCGGGTGGCAAAACCTTGGCATTGTTTGATCCACAGAATAACGCGCGACGCAACGCACCTCCAAGGTCAGCGGGATTCAGTAATTTGCAGAATTTGCCCGCGTCGACAACGAGGCGACCACGGCGACCGTTGCCCCATCCTGTTTTCCAGAGGAAGAATTGAAGCGATGGTGGGCCGCGAAGCTGCGGAATATCTGCGATGTGGAAAACCCGAAAATCCGAGAGGTGTTGTATTACTCTGAATCGGATACCGTTTACATCTAATGCCCCCAGCTTGAAGAGGTCCACTGTTTAAAGAACGTGATGTTATCGTGAGAGCGAGAGAAGCTTCCTCGCATCTTCCCAACCCATCCTTTCTCGTTCTTTCCCAAGTAGTGCACCTCTGCGCACCTCTTCAGCATCGATGACATTCCAGTCATGGTACTGGGTGACCAGCCCGTCCTTTATTCCCTGTTTGATCTCCTCGGGTGGATCCTCGGGGTGAGGAGCAAGGCTCGGCATGAGAGTATTGGGTACTGCTCCACTCCCATGTTCTCCAGCTGGTGTCGTGTCCACATTCCCAGCACTGCGAGACACGGTGTCTGATAGAATTGTATCCGCGACCGCGTATGCATCCATCATTGTCGTGGCCAGTACGCCTTTGGCGCCATTCGCACTCCACCCGGAAGCATACATGTTTCTCAGGGGAATGCCGGACTCGGATAAAATACGGCCTCCGCGTGCCCGGAGATGGTGGGAGGAGGAGTCGAAGAAAGCCATGGTTGGGTCTACATGGAAGCCAAGCGACGTGACAGCGAGGGAAATAGGGAGCATGGAAGTCTGATCTGTTGAGATTGCGCGGCCAGTGGAAGGATCAAGGACGGTGTGTGCGAGGGTGAGGTCGGCGGAGTCGGGGGATGAACGGGACGGCGTAAGAGCAGTAGGCATGCGATAGAAATCGAGAGACCAAGTCTTTCGGGTGCTTCCAAACTGATTTTGGGAACCTTTGTGAAAAAGATCCAAGGTGCGGCGCTGTTGGCGAGACAAGGCTGTCCCCTCTGGGAAAGTGAGGAGGGAGGGATCCAGAGGGACCATGGAAGCATCCGGGAGGTGCATCATCTCGCGCAGTTCTTTGTTCGTGAAGGCTGCTTCTAACGGACCGCGTCTACCGATGATGGAGACGTGCTGGAGAGTGGAGCGGGACAGGACATCGAGAACATGTTCGGGGACATCGTATTTCTTGAGAACGGAGGGAGGGGTGAGAAGCATACGAGCGATGTCGAGAGAGACGTTTCCATTGCCTATGAGAGTGAGGTGGATAATCTTGTCAAGGGGGGGTGCGGGTGGGTTGGAGGGATGTTGGGTGTACCAATGCACGAGGGAGAGTGCGGGAATGCAATGCGAGGACGGGGGTATGGCTGGGTGGAGTGTCGGAAGGGCGCATCCGGTTGCAAACAGGAGGTGTGTGTAGTTCTGGAGGAGGGAGGAGAGGGGAAGGGGGAGCGCGTGCGGGATCGAGGTGGGCGGCGGACTGCCAACATGGACGTTGCCAAAGAAGCGGAAACGCGGGTCAGCGGCGGTCTGGTCAAACTTGTGCGTGCAGTTCTTGGATGTTGTGAGCAGATGTAGACGAAGAAGACATCGCGCACGTACCTTGACCTCTGGATGGTCTGGCGCAACACCATAGCGGACGAGACCGTGCGGTGCCCAGAGACGGTCGAATATGTGCACCCTCAGCGACGGCGAGGGCGGGTCAGCGTGGGGCACGAGCGACAGCAACCGCGAGGCCACGTAGAACGCAGAGGGCCCACCGCCGACGATGGCGAGCTTGACCAGTGGTGGCATGGACAGCCCTGGAACTTGGACACATCCACCCATGCAGGCGACACTCAACGCCGCTGCACTCAAACGTACGTCCTCGGCTCATTCCTCCCTCAGGTACACGCTCATTCAGCGAGAAGCATTCATAAGAGCCCTGACATGCCTCTCGCGATACGGCGATGACCTCGTCCTGTACGCAGACACTCGGCACTTCACACTGAGCGCGACAAACTCCTCGCTCTCTGCATATTGTCGCTTCAGGTATGGGAGGATGTTCTTTTCGAGATATCGCGTGGGTGGTGGTGTAAACGGGGCAGGCCCGTCGACTGGCAGCCCCAGCGAACCTCAAGATGTCAAAGGACAGCTACTCACAAAGGTGCGTTCCATGTGCACTCAGTTCGTATATGCATCGATCCGGTGTTCGTAGACACTGCTGTCGATATTCAAGCACAGGACCATCGAAAAGACAGTTGAACGGTGCGAGCTGGTCATCATAGATGGCCCATCTAGCGACCAGTCCCAGGAAGACGAGGACACACTGGAAAGCAGGCTCATCGTACGCTTACACTGCAAACACGGTGAGCTTCATTTTTAATCACTAGTGACGTTCAACCTGTCATATATTCCGCCAGGCATCGTTAAAACCCACCGTTTACCCCTCCTTATACCTACCTCTCTCCTTTCGCCCGGAGTCCCGGAGTCCGAGAACGAATCACGACTCACTATCGGCCCAAGAGCTATCAAAGACATCACTGAGCACTTCCCTAGTGGCCGTGGCATGAAAAACGACCCTCAGCTTGTGTGGACATTCGGAGATACAGATGTTGATGTGAAAAGTCTTGAGTCATCCATCGATACAAAGGGTTAGTGCTATCTGCAAGTTGCATCCCAGGTCCGTAATACACTCCCAGGCAGAGCACAGCTAGCCACAGAACTCACCATCAGCGCCGACGAGTTCGATGTGTACGACATAGCCCAGCCACCTATTACCATCGCTTTCCATCTGCGAGAGTTCAACGTCTGTCCTGCTGCTTGCCTGCATTGTGGCATCAAAGCTAACTAAGTGTTTGCATTAGGCTACGATCGCATTTGCTGAATCCATGGCTTCAGCACTGGAGCTCCGTTTTACGGACCCTGCTGCGCCACTTTTTATCGACATTGAAGGCGATGAATCTGACGGTCTTTTCGTAATATCCACATCACAGTTCCAGGGAACGTCATCCAATTCAAACGCGAACACTCGGAGTTCATCTACACCTATACCACAACAACCGGGTGGACAGAAGAGGCTGCATCCGGACAATGAGGCACAGGCATCCTTCAATGCGTCAGGTTCAAGCAGGGCAAGTGAGACGCCACGCGTGGAGAAGGTCAAGAGGTCGATGAAGGCGGTACAAAGGACGGAGGTTCCCGGGGCGACGAGTTTAAGCAGGGAAAACTCAACAGTGATAAAAGACGAACGCGTGATGCCACCGCCATCGCTCATCCCTAATCCTGACCGGACTCAGGGAAGTCATTTCCTGGTGTTTCATGCTTCACAGGACGGAGATTTTGGCGCCATGGACGACTTGGATCCAGTCGGTGTCGGTCACGAAGCAGGTATGAAGAATGGAAACACCGGAGATGGCAAAACCAAAGGCCGTGACAGTTCTGTTTCTTCTCACTCGCACGATCCCCTCTTCTATCCACAGTTGTCACAAATCGTTCCACCTCCAGTCCCCTTGGCACGCGAACGGCCTATGCAGACTCAACGATCCAAAACCCCGCTCTTCTTGCCATTGTCGCAGCTCTCCCAGCAAGATGAACAAGCGATTAAAGGGTCAGGGCTAGGTATAGAATATATGAATCGAGAGGAGTTAGATGCCATGCTAGAGGGAGACGGAGAGGAAGTTGAATTTGACATCGCGAAAGATATGGAACCGGGGCCCGCTTTCTCGAACGAAAGGGAAGATGGTGGAGAAAGTTTGGACCTCTTCGAAGACGAATTTGGGCCTACACAAGATGGAGATAAGGATGGCAAGAAGGTATGCTTGTTTTGCTTGTTCCATCGCGTTTTGCGCGTATCCAAGACGGATTTTAGGCGTTCCAGCCACTGTTTGAAGATTAACAAGCTGGTAGGTCGTTCTGTTCACTTGTTGGCTCGGGCGTATGCGCACAGTTTGTAATTATTGGTATGTACCTCCGGTCGAACTAGTTTTCTGCTTGGGTCCTGTGAGCCTGGACGTTTCAAACACAGTACATACACGGCTTATGTACATGTAATTCCATTATTGTACACGGCTGCCACCCATGTCTCGCCATGCGAGTCACTGCACAGTCCTCAAGTCCTTAGTTTTCCTTCACGGAAATGCATTCCACACTTCCTGGCTACCGCGCACAAAGCCAAGATATCGTCCCTTGTCAACCGGGACCAAGACCGACAACCCGGGCTCGACTAAACGTTCGAGTGCAAATCCATGGATTCTTTACCCGGCCACAGCACTGCTCCTTGGAGGTGCTGGGTACGCCGCGCATGAGAATTATCCACCATTCAGACACGCATTGTTGGCCGTCGTGCGGTGTTCTCGGATAGCTAGTATGTGTACAAGGTCAAGTTATTCTTGGTACGCCGCTGACCGGAGACGTCAATCCGATTGAATATTCGTCTATCCAGGTGCCGCAATCGCAGGGGCCATCGACTACAAGTACACGTTTGCTTACAACTACCTATCGGAGGAGGAAATGTCGCGCGCGTACTCGGAGTGTCATATGCGAAGTGCGAAGAGAGTCCTGAAGGCACTCCTTGCAAATGGAGGTGCGGATGATTTCCATCACCACAGAAGCTGAATCCCATGCAAATGGAACCATGTTCTAGGCGTTTTCATAAAACTGGGACAACACATTGCCTCGCTGTACGTCCGTAACCATTGTCTGGATGGGCATAGTTCTACCCCATGAGGTTTACAGAGCAGTTCTGCCGAAAGAGTGGACGAACACAATGCGCCCCTTGCAGGACAAGTGCGAACCGACACCATATCAAGATGTTGAAGCGCTCTTCCTATCCGATATAGGAAGACCCATTCAGGAACTCTTCGAGGACTTTGACCCTGTTCCAATTGGTGTAGCAAGTTTGGCCCAAGTTCATGTCGGTACACATAAGCAGTCGGGAAAGAAGGCTGCTGTGAAAGTGGGTTGGTGTTTTGGATACGTGTCGGGATCAAAATTGATGGATGTCAAACAGTTGCAACACCCACACCTCGCAGAGTTTTGTGATATCGATATGGAGATGGTCGAGGTCACGCTTGGTATGTCCATCCCTCTCCTTCGCAATTCCGTAATGATAATCGAACCACACGCATTCTTTAGGGTGGATTAAGTATTGGTTTCCCGAGTTCGAATTCACATGGCTTGGCGAGGAAATGCGCGAAAACCTTCCAAAGGAAATGGATTTTGTCCATGAAGCGTCGAATGCCCGGCGTGCCATGGCTGACTTTGAATACGTTTCAACATCGCTTTACATCCCCGAAGTAATCTCAGCTACGAAACGAGTGTTGATCATGGAGTTTATCCAGGGTGCGCGGGTCGACGATCTAGGCTACCTGGCAGAACAGGGGATTGATAGGAATAAGGTGGCGTTGGAGCTTACGAGGGTGTTCAGCCGCATGGTGTTCTTGAATGGTTATTTTCATGCTGTGAGGGATAGGTCTTGATAGGATGACACGTTGCTCATATTGTTTTAGGATCCGCATCCAGGTAATCGGTCTTTGCACAAAACCCCGCTAATTGACAGTGATTTAACTTTTTCTGGTTGTCAGGCAATTTGTTGATTAGGCGCGCCTCACCTAACTCACGTTCTCCGTACAATTTTGAGATCGTGCTCCTCGATCACGGACTGTATTTTGATCTCGACCCTCAACTGCGCATCAATTACAGCAAATTATGGTTGTCTCTCATCGAGAAGGCATCGCCAGAGACGCGAGCTGCCCGCCGCAAATACGCAGAGTTAGTCGGCAACATCACCCCAGATCTCGTGCGTGAGATCAATGCTGCTGGTAAACTTGAAGCTAATAAAACTCCAGTACCCTGTATTTGAGGCTGCGATCACGGGCCGCGCAGCATTCGAAGGAACGTGGGAAGACGAAGATTCTTCTGAAAACACGTTCAAGCGAGCTTCCAGCATGATCGACATGCTTCCTCAATCGGTGGAAGAGATGGAGGCCATTAGAGATGCGGTCATTAATCGCGAGGGGTTGCTTATCTCCGTGTTGGATGTTCTTCGTAGAGTCCCTAGAAGGGTGCTGATGGTGCTAAAGTTGAACGATTTGACAAGGTGAGCTGAAGTCGAGTCTCAAGCATTATTGGTTTGGGATCCAGGCTGAGATGGGTCGTACATTTAGGAGCTTGGACCATGCGCTTGCGACTACTCACTCGAGTGTTCGGATATTCTTGATCACCGCCAAGTACTGCATGACCGCAGTGTGGCGTGATGATTTTAGGCGAATACAAGAAGAAGGTCTTCGCACGTATGGTTGGTTTGGGTCCCTGCGTCGTATGATCAGTTGCTGGTGGTAAGTCGTCAGTCCTCCCATTGAACCCGTCTGTCATGGTGTTGCAGGAGGTATACCAGAGGCTATACAAGCATGAGGCTTCTCGAGGTTATAATGGATGTGCAGGCATCCACTCTGAAATCTGTTGCATGGTTGCAGGGTCTTCGACGTCGGGGTCTGGTGGGGGCATATCAGGCAGCTGCTGGACTGTCGATATCATGATGGCAGTCTCCGGGAGGGTCAAAAGTGAGACTGGCTGACTCGGTGACCAAAACTCGGATGATGCACTAAGATAGCAGATAGATACTGGTTGGATAGAAGACTGGAATCCCATACATTTACATACAACTACGAATTACGACTGGCTCAGTTGGATTTTTTTTTGCCTTGCTCTGCGAAGAACGAATCAATGGTGCCGGTGCTCTGTTTGAGAGCCTCCCACTGCTCCACAGAAAGTGAAATGCCTTTCTTCCCGGGCTTTTCATCGCCGTCTGCGCCGTAGAACTCGCGTATATCGACAAAGACCATGCCTGTCATTCGTAATGGGTGAATTGGGTATGCATGTACAGAAAGGGTCTGACCTTTGAACGAACGTACAGCCGCGCGTTTCTTCTTCCCCAGGTCCACGTACTTTTCGCCCTCTACGTTCTTGAGTACTTTGACGGCTGGTTGTTTAGCCCCTTCGCGGGCTGGCGATGACTGCGAGGAAGATAGGGGTCAGTGAAGAGAGGGAGATCCAGTGAAGACGAACCTCGTCGTTAGAATCGTCAAATTTGGGCTTCTTCGCAGTTTTCGGTTTGGGGGGTGCCTTTCCCTTGCTAGTGGTCGACTGCTGCACGTACCAGTTGTGGGTTGATCAGCTCGGTGTCGGTCGCGGTCATAGTTTTGGGGGCACCTTTGGCTTCAGGGTTGTCTTGTGCTGCGCGTCAGAGTCAGACGCGCTGCCTTCCTCGCCATCGCTGTCTTGCTTTCGTTTTTTCCCCATCGCTGGGAGTTGCATTAGTTACTGGTCAACAAAGCGCGACCGTGCCAGTGCGGGAAATACTGAAAGAGGTA
>JBBPNN010000804.1:0-15629 GCA_038090935.1 Hortiboletus campestris | reverse complement strand
AGGCAAATTGAAGAAACGGAGGAAATCGGAATCGGGGTCGTCGGGAGGAGAAGAAGAAATCCACGAGGCGAACTCGTGTTCCTCGGCCTCGGACATCCAGGGGATTTCTGTAACACCTGCTCCAAGTCTGGCAACACCAAGCATTGATATCAACTCATTGACATCAGTGCTGCTTCTCCAGACACTCACGAACACAGGTCTCCTGCAGCCTGCTACTGCTTCACCATCTCAGGCGCAGCCGCCAGTGTTGCTGTCCCGTCTCCAGTGACACCAAAGTGCAAATCTGTTGAACGGGCCATCTCCCCACCTCTGCCATCGCCATCTCAACTCACACGATTTCTCACTTATGCTGAAAGCAATCTCAGCGTGTGCAACACATCCATGTATAAGGGTTCACTCGAACTTTGAGGCATCAGACCAGATATTCTTGTGGACACTGATGAGAAAACATTATCCAAGATTGGTATTTCAACGGGCAACATCATCCATCTCAAAAAAGGTAGTGTTGCTTGGTGGAATGGCCCTGACACAAAGCGAAAGCAGAGCAATACCTCAACATCATCAGGTACTGAGCATGGCCGATTCAGGTCCCCAAAACTCCCACCAAAGAAAAAGATTGCATATGAGAAGCGTTACCATGATGGTGGCGGTTCCTGCTTTACAGTGGCCCCAATGCAACAAGACGATGGTGATGGCCCGTCAGGTGTTGATTTTGATCTATATTACAAGTGTGAGACACAGAATCAGTGGCTTCCCATTCCAAAAGGATTTGTTGTTGTTGAGGACAAGGAGAACGACACGGACATATTTCCTTCATTTCTCACTAGGCAGTAGTATATAGTTGTATTTCGTACTATCTATACTATATATCCAGACATTCAAAAATAGCCCTCCACCTTATCAGGAGTGATGCTTTGACAAGCATGAACAATAGCCATAACAGAAAGATCACCCTCATGGTGGCACAAGTATGATTTGATAGACAAAAAGGCTTGTTCAATAGGATTGTAGTCAGGGGAGTATGGCGGCAAGTGAATGAGTTTACACACTACATATAATCAGTAGGAATGTATGTTGATACATTCTGACTTATAGTTCATGTCTTCAACCAGTGCTCAAACTTCTTCACCATGGTGGATATGACAATTATCCATAATGAGAACACTGTGTGGACCAGGATATGGGTTGGTAAAAGGCATCTACAAAAGTCCGTTGTCACCATCAATATGAAAATGGATTGTACATACCACGTTTTCCTGCAAAAACTGTAGAAAATGGGCCTGATCAACTGGGCCCTGAATGATATCGTAGGCGATCACACCATCAAGTATGATGACAGGGAGGATTGAGTAGTGCACACCACGTACAAAATACCACTGGCCATGGCAACGCTGTCCCTTGGATGATCACCCACACATGCACAAAGATGTGCACTGGTCCTTTGCAGCTTCATCAATAAATAGTAGCATGTTTGCATCTGGCGCTTTTGCCCCGATGCAATTCATGTAGTGTGTGTGCAACTTGTCATTCTGCTCAGCAGCAGAAAAAGAGATAGTTTTTCACATAAGCCAGAGGCACTGGAGAGCACAGGAAAGGGTAGAGGCAGTAGCGTACACATGGCACTTCTCCCACAACTTGTGTTGGAGTTCATCAAGATAGATGGTGTTGTGGTGTCGAATTACATCCCGGATGAACAGGACATCTGTTGTACTGAGGACACGATGGCGCCCAATGAATCTGGAATATGTGTGAGGGTTGTGAATGACACCAAAATTTTCATAGAAGTTGAGGGTCTTGTATATGAGTGTTTTCTTGATACTGAGAAGGTGACAGATCTCTTTGACGGTGTATCTGCCTTGAAAAAGAGCAGGGATGTGGATTTTTGTATCATCAGACACGACGCGGATTGGCATGGGCGATGGATGGAGGGCAAGCAGCGTGACAGGCAAGTTGCCCGCTGTGAAGACTCGGCTAAGTTCGGGGTCCTGCCCCGGCAGCTCCCGACGGTCGAATTTTCAAACGCGTTTTCCGCATCGTTTTGCAAACAGCTGTAAGTAACATATGGGCAGCTAAGCGATAGATAGTTTTGTCCAAATTAAAGGCACTCTGAGACCGTATCGTGTAACAACTGGAAACAACAACATGGAGAGAAGATAGTTCATCAAGGGAAGCGTTTACATGATTCCAAGACTGTTCATTAGAAGAGGGTCCTTCCGAGAGCAATAATACCTATCACGGTTGCAAAACTGGCAGTCATTCCGATATACGCCACGGAAATGCTGTGGGGCGAGCCACCAGTGCTTACACCTAAGAGGCCTCAAGCGTCAGACACCTGGCACGGCGTGAAGTTTATTAACTTACCTCCGAGTGCGGGAGTACTTGAAGATGGGGTTGCCAAGGGTGTGATGACACTGGGACCGACGGTCTGGCCACTGACTCCAGTAACGGTGGATTTGCTAGTGGTAGTGGTTTTCAACGTGGTGGTTTTCGATGATGACGAGCTGGGACTTGATCCCCCACCACTACTTTCCCCACTACCACTAGAGCTTCCACCAGAGCTTCCGCCAAAACCGAACCCCGAGCAGGTGTTGCTTCCAACGGTGCAGGATGACCCCACAGGGCAACCTTACACTGCATGTCAGTCTACCGTTCTGGTTGTTATGAATGTCACATACATCCACCAAAGGAGTCGGTACAGCAGAAGTAGCCAGAGTCGCAGCAATCCACGTTGTTTGCGCAAATATCTAGGTAGATTTCGCTTGTCAGTGGGGACACGAAGACGTGAAAAAAACCAGCTCACGGTATCCGGTGGGACAACCATCTTCAGCAGCTCTCACCGCAAACTTGGGGTTGAATGGTACCAAGAGCTTAGAGAGGACGTGAGGTGTTGATGCCGACGCCTTGTGCTGACGATCAAACTCGGTTGCATCGTCTCCAGCAACCCACTGCAAGCACAAGAGTAAGGCGAAGAGGAGTTGCAACATCTCAAAGAACGTGTCCAAGTTCCGATGATCTCTGAGGCTCTGGGGTTCTTCCTTTATAACAGTTACAGCTGGCCAAAGGAATGTCGTAAAAAGTTGGGCCCATCACCAGGAAGTGAAGCAACCGGCCCTTGATAGGGCAGCAGGTGGCGCCACGGCAAGCTGGTTGCAAGCAATGGACCCCCTTGGCAGAAGCCTAGAAGCAAAGCACACAGCCTGAGCGACAAAGCTCGGGAATCGGCCTAGGGCACGGAGTATGATCCTGCCAAGGCTGACGCGATGCACAGCACCCTGATGCGCGTGTGACTGATTACTTGTCAACCTGAAAAGTGAGAACCATTCGAGAACCATTCGACATGGGTTTTTTTTTTTGGGTATAGTACGCACATTTTCCCCATTTAGTTTAGGTATCAGATGCTGTAAAGTTATTTGCGTCTCCACCAACGAGATTGCCATAATTCACGACACATAACCCCGCATAAGTAACTCAGAAACTCGAGCCAACTTGAACTTACTTAAGCGTTCATTTAAGCTATTTGGCCGTCGGATGAGGCAATTGTTGTAGTTTGTCTTTTGTGTGAACGAGTGTGGTGCATTCATGCTGTAGAATCCTGAATAGGAAGAAATAAAAGGCGTTGTTTTCGACCCCGCAACCGGTGCCGACGGAAGAGAGACCGACGAGGCACCATGACGGAACTGGGAGGGAATGGAAGGCTGAAGCGGGCCAGAGTCACCGTCGATGGGCCTCGATGCTGTGTATCACTTGGCGTTAATGTATGCATGCGGCCGCATTGTACATGACAAGGACGTCTTGAGGACGTCAACTGGCCCTCAGGTGTCACACAGCCATACAATGTTGGTTGGTCTCTTGGCCACTGGCAGAGTGTTAGTACATACTTGGTTACGATACTAGGAATGGCAGACCTACGGTTGATACTGTTGGGTGACATGGCACTTGCAGAAAAAACAATGCTGATCTGGTGCACATACATAGTTCGAGCTGGGTGGTATTAACTCACCTCCGAGTTTATCGTGCCTGGCCATTGGCGAGCCTGGACTGTGGCTGCTAGGAGAACAGGATAGTGGCGTCTACCGATCAGTCATGAATACTACTCATGATCCGTCAACAGCAGGGTTTCAAAGCGAGTCCGACAACAAGAGGCTTGGCTGAGGCATTTCTCGTCTGGCGAAATGATTCGACTCGGAACTTGGCTGGTGTAAAATTTTTGAACTGATCATGCACGTTGAACGTTTATCAAGAGTTTTGCCCTTTGACTCGATTGCAATGACTAAGCATAGGTCACTGAGTCGAGTCAGATCACGATCGGATCACCGATCAGTAAGAACCAGACCACCATCTCCCCTCCAAAAAAATGGCCCCAAAACTTTGGCTCCGATGCGAAAAGAAGGAATTTGAACGGCGCTCAGCGCTGACCCCAACCACCGCCAAGAAACTCATCGACGTCGGGTTCGAGATCATCGTCGAGCGTGACGAACAGCGCATCTTTGACGACTCAGAGTTCGAAGCGTACGTCCTCTACCCCCCTCTACGCGCCCACGCGCCCACGGTGTTCATTCCCTAGCGTGGGGTGTAAATTGGTCCCGAACAATTCGTGGCCCAGCGCGCCAACCGACATCCCAATCATTGGCCTCAAGGAGCTGCCCGCTTCCGACGATCCCTTGCCTCACACGCACATCCAATTCGCACACTGTTACAAGAGACAAGCCGGGTGGGAGTCGGTCCTCGACCGATTCCACAGAGGGGGCGGTACGCTTTACGATCTCGAGTTCCTCACCGATGCTAGTGGTCGCCGCGTTGCCGCGTTTGGTTTCCATGCCGGCTTCGCGGGGGCGGCTGCAGGTGCGCTCGGATTGGCCGCGCAACGAAACGGGAAGATATTAGGTCGTCTCGAACCCTACCAAAACGAAACGGCGATGGTGAACAACGTCAAGGAGGTCCTTGGTGGGAGCGGAAAGGGCGTCAAGGCCCTCGTGATCGGTGCTCTCGGACGATGCGGACGCGGTGCTGTTGATCTTCTTCGTAAGATTGGCCTCGACGAGTAAGTGCGTTGGTGGACGGTGGCAAGGATTGACGCCAACGATCTCGTTGTTTCAGAGACGACATCCTCAAGTGGGATTTGGCGGAGACGGCCAAGGGTGGCCCGTTCCAGGAAATCCTCGACGTTGATATCTTCATCAACTGCATTTACCTCTCCTCGTCCATCCCTCCGTTCCTCACAAAAGAACAGATCAACGCGGCGGGTCAGTTGAGAAGGTTGTCCTTTGTCGTGGATGTCAGCTGCGACACCACCAATCCGTTCAATCCCGTACCCATTTACAGCATCACTACCACCTTCCCGAATCCTACCGTCCCCGTCGAGCTTGGGTGAGTCATTGGTTGGTCTGCCTACTCGTAAACGGGTGCTGAGAGTGTATCTAGGAACGGCCTGCCACCCCTGTCGGTGATATCGATCGACCACTTGCCAACGTTGCTGCCTAGAGAAGCGTCGGAGCAGTTCAGCACTGATCTTCTCCCTTCGTTGCTGGAGTTTCCCGAGCGACAAAATGCTCGGGTGTGGACTGATGCAGAGAAACTCTTCAAGGAAAAGCTCTCCGAAGCAGTGGGTGTACAGCACGTGTAAGCGGCGGACGGGGTGTTAGGCGTCCGGGGGGAAATAACTTGCCAGCTCTCGACGATCTCCCCAAAATATTTTTTACTAGAAACAGTGTGTAACGATGATTAGCGAACCAGCGCCGAATGCGAATCATTGTAACAAAGCGTGCACAAAATGCTACATTGACTTTGTATCGTCTAGGGGTTTGGCTATGCAAGCGGAGAAAGCATCCATGGCAAAAGAGCAGAAATGCAAGGCACCGCAAACGGTATGAAATGAGTCCAGCAAGTCCCTTCAGGGTCGCGATATGAATGAAATACGTATTTCCTGGCACACGCACTGGAGATCAACACGTCATGAAGCAAGAAAGCAGAATTGTTGTCCGTCCAAACACTTGACCAGGCTCATCTAACAAAGTTGCCACATCTTGACATAGTCACTTCGGAGACAATAGTGAGGAGTGCTGGAGCGGGAGGGGTTATGCTCGCACTTACATTCTAAGAGCTCGGCTATCAGCGCTCGAAGGCCATGTTGCACTCCATGTACTCTGTGCCGAAGCGAAATCACGCATGGCGGCTTTCATGCGTGATGTCAGCACCCCATTTTCAGCTCAGTTGAGACTCGACGTACTCGCTGAGCCATCATACCAGGGTTTCCCCCCGACGTCATCAGGGAACCATCCACTGGTTCCGCCGACTGCAAGGTTGATGATCAAGTAAAACTCTATTACGGGCGTCGCACCGGACTCAGACACGGGTAGGAAAGAAGCGCCAAGGATATACCCACGTTGATCAAACGGTGCAGCTGCTGTGCCGCCGTAGGCCGTCGACCACGGATCCTGAACTTCGATGTATTTTCCCGACGACATGTTCATCGCCACGGTGGGGAAGCCACCTACGTTGAAGAAATACGAGTCCGTGTTCTTGGACGAGATGTCGAGGTTGATCATGGCTTGTAGTCGATTGTCGGTGTAGAACCGCATCCAGGTGTCTGTCCACTCCATCCCATACACGTGGAAACCGCTCGCAAAGTTTCCTCGTTTCGTATTTACCCAACCGTAGAGGCTCTTGAGAAGGGTCGCGGTGACACTGTCGGAGCCTGAAGACATGAGTGCGTTGAGCGCGACGGAGTGCACGTAAATCATGGCTTACTGGTCGAGATTGGTGTGCTTCCAGAAGGGAACGGACCATAGTTCATGCTCGAGCGCACATAGTTGGATCCTTGGGCAGGGTATGAAGGCAGGTTACCTCTCGCTTCCATCATCTGCGTCAGGTACGTTAGTATCGAACGCGAGGCAGAAAAGACCATTCGACATACGTCCATCTCCCCGCTCACAGGCCACCCGCCGTAGACGCCGGTGCCTTGGGCAGAGGAGGTGTCATTGCCGTCGGGCAACATCCATATCGCGGGCCACAACCAATCACCCTGGGGCAACTTGGCACGGACTTCGACCTTGCCGTACTTGATGGACTTTGTACCCCGGGTGTTGATGCGGCCGCTCATGACGGGGTTGATCACTGTGCCAGCCTGGGCCGAGGACACGGCGGTGCATGCGTTTGCGCCTGAGCCGGTGGACGATGTAGAGTTGGTCGAGGTGGTCGAGTTGGTCGAGTTGGTTCCACCGCTGATGGTGCCGTTGCCATAGCCGTTCCCCGTTGTGGCAGTGCCGTTCCCCGTTGTGGTGCCATTCCCCGTGGCTGTGCCCCCACCAGTCGTCGTGCCATTTCCGGTGTCTTGCCTTTTTTGGTGTGGTAGCACAAACGCTCCTTTGTCATTGACGCCTACCATCCAATCAGTGACCAACTTTGGTTTCCCTCTCGCGGGACCTACCATTCGCGGTGCATCCATCCAGCGTGTACGTTGCACCGTCCATGACAGAGCTATATCCGCCCGGGATTGTGTCGCTGGTGAGGGTCGGCATGATGTACAGTTGCCCGTTGGAGATGTACACGTTGTCCGGCGAATTCGTTGTCATCTCAAACTCGTTGTTTCTATGAGGCATGTAGAACTATTTCCATCCACCGCTGCTGTTGCACTCACCCAAACCCACCCAGCTCCACGTCAAGTGACCAGGTGCTCGTGTCGAGACTACCTCCACTGAAGTCGTCATCCAGGACGATGCACAGCTGGCTGTCTGGAATGAGGTGGACAGTCTGGTATCCGCGAAACACCAATAGCGCGGCGATTGCGATCCCTATCAGCAGCCCACCAAACGTCACCCATTTGCTCGCGCGCTCGAGCTTGGTCTTCTTCAGCGCCAGCCATGGTTTGTCCTCGTCCCTGATTTTCTCACGCAAGCGGGTGGATGCCATTGCCTTCTTTTGAATAGGAGGCAAGGGAAGCGCAATCATCGAGTTTGTGTTGGAGGGTGCGTTGAAGGGAAGGGCGTTGCTATACGACGGTGGCGACCATGTGCTCGACGGACGCGATGCGGGAGAAAGAAAGGGGGAACGGAACGTCATCGTCGTTGCTGAGCTTGCCCTCGGAATGGCTGCCGATCCCACATCCGCGATGCCCGCAGCGGCAGAGGAACGGTAGAGAGTGGAGTTGGATACCGACCCAGCCGAGGAGCGATACAGCACGTTGGACGGAGGATTTGACAGAAAGGGTGGATGGGGAAGCGGCAAACCCTCGGTTCCGGCTGCATCGCCTAGCTTGTTGATCCGTGGCGTACGGGCAGGTGGAGTTGTCGTTGTCGAGCGGGCAACCGTGCGAATGGATTCGACGCTTCCCCTCCGCGGGATGAATTGTGGCAGTGGGTCTGGGTTCCCAGGATAAGCCTGGAACGGGAAGGTGTACGCTGACGGAGGGGGTCTTTGCTGACCGGCGGTCTCGTATAGGCTGGATGGTGTCCAGGTCTGCTCGTCTTCTCGGTAGTCTGCAGACTGCGCACTGATTGCGAGCTGGGAGCGACGACGATGGCTGCGTGGGGTCTTGCGGACGGAGGAGGCTGCAACGGAGCTTCGAGGAGAGACGGTGGTAGTGGATGGAGAGGATGGAGGTAGGTCACGGTCAGAATCCGAGCCGTTTTCTGTGGACGAGGCTGTTTCGTCGGCAGGGCGGGACGAGGCGAGGAAGGATGGACGAGGGGGAGATAAGGACGAGAGTATGTGACCGGTGAGCGAGTCGTCTTCGCTGGACGCATTGCAGGACTGACCGCTCGTCGGGCGGCGATAGTTGGGCGACATTGTCGGGGAGAATGTTGGGAGGGGGTGCTCAAATGCGCGGCGTTGTGAGATGGCCCGGCCACGAGGAGCGCACACTCAAGATATATATTGGGATTGCTCGTCCATACCATCGCTGGAACGAGGACGTGACTCGTTCCTGTTCGAGTCGCCGTTTCTCCGCCCTTCCAACACTACTCCACCTTGACGTGTCGGATTCCCGATATGGCTCGATCTCAGATTTCATCCCGGAAGTCATTTTCATTATATAAGGTACGAGCGGGTTCACCGTATCGCTCGCTGTCGCCATGGACTATGACAGATACGATGCCACCCTCCACTGGATCTTCAAGCAGACCCAGGGCGACGCCTGGTTTCGTCCAAACGAGGACGCCGTTCCTCCAGGTGTGTGTCTCCGCACCCACGATGGTTCTTTTCGCGTCTTTCCCTACGAGCTCGCCGCCCTCGAGCCATTCGAGGCTGCCGTCGCTGCCTTGAACCCCTTGGTTGCCGTCAAAGTCAGAAGCGCTGCTGTGCATGCCGCTCTCGCAGAGCGTACCAACGACGAAAAGGCAGACTGTATCTATGTCGACGCAAACACCCGCATTCAGATCATGGACACCATGGTCCTCCTTCCGCAGGCCGACAAGGAGCAAAATGCTGCGTTCATCGTAAGTGCGTTCTCGTCTGGCGTCCCCTTGATACCTTAGCCTCTCCCCAGCGCGATGAGCGTGTCCTCGTCGTCTGGTCCGACTCGCTCGATACCATCATACCCATTGCCCGCGATTTCGAAGACCGTCTCATACGCCTCTTGTGGAGAAATCGCCTCCCTCTCACCTCCTCCGTGATCTCCACCCCTTCTGCGCCCACCTCAGTCTCCGGCCACTCTCACTTGGGCATTCCCCAGGCGCAAGAGAAATTCGTCGAATCTGAGACCCCAAGTCCCACTCCACCACGATTCCGCCGCACGTGGTATGGGCGCAAGGTTCCCATGTCCCCATCAGAATGTGAAAAGGCGGACCAAGAACCGCCTCAGCGCACTACATTGCTTTATGCCCCAGTTTATAACGGCTTCGCTGCAGGGCTTGCCGCATGTAAGAACACCTACGGTAATCAACTTACTAATGCGTAAATGTGTTTTTAATTCCAGTGTTTATGGGCAACGGCATCAAGATCCTCCTGCAGGAGTATATGCTTGACCAAGACTACACCCATTTCATCCTACTTGTCCTTATTCCACCCCTGTTCGCCATATCACTAGTCAGTCCGCCTGCGTCTTACGTACGAGCATCTATCAACGTGATTCTTTTTGCAGTTCTTTTCTCTTCAACTCGTTCAGAACCTCACGATGTCGTTCGGTCCAATCGCGCATTACCATCAGAACTCGCGATATTACTCCGCGGTCCCACCCAAACCAAACAAGGAAGTGGATGCTGCACTCCCTCACATCACGATCCAAATGCCAGTCTACAAAGAAGGGCTGGACGCGGTTTTGTGGGTCTCGCTTCGTTATCCGATCGCGAACTGCCTAACGGTCGAAATCAGGGCTCCATCGATAGAGTCACTCAAGCGTGCCATGCAGACCTACGCCCGACAAGGTGGGACGTCTTCCATATTCGTGAATGACGACGGTTTGCGTCTGCTCCCTCCCGCCGAGGCCTCTGCCCGGTTGTCCTTCTATGCTACGCATAACATCGGTTGGGTCGCTCGTCCAGCGCATACATACAGTTCCAAGACCAATCCACAAGGTATGTGTTTTGTATCGCGGAGTGATCGAGTTTTGCAAGGTAATTTGTAGGCTTTAAACGTGCGGGTCGTTTTAAGAAGGCGTCGAACATGAACTATGCTCTCGATCTAAGTTTACGCGTGGAGCGCATCCTGGAGCGTCTCCAATCGGAGACTTCATCATCAGACATCCGGGGTTCCGTTTCTACGGCTGGATTAGATGGCTACCCCACTGGGCCAATACCCGGGACATATGGATTGCAATACAATGGGTGCGCAGGAAACGATCAAAATGCGATTCCGCCTTACGTAGCCCAAACACCGAGTGGTACTGGCACCTCTACTAGACCTGGCACCCCGGGAACTTCCACACCTGTTCTTACCGGTGGCTCCGGAGGACCGAATACACCTAGCCCTCTATTTCCTGTAATTGATGACCTAGAAGAACGTGCATTGCAGATGGCAATGGAAGAAGGTAGCTTTGGTTCTCTGTTGCCATTGTCCGTTACCATTAAATGGATACACATAATCAGTGTTCGCGGAATCTGGTGCCCTCTACCGCCCCTGGGCAGCGAACTCTCGCTCAATCCGCATTGGTCCCATAATTCTACTTGTCGATGCTGATACGGTCGTACCGGAGGACTGCTTTCGTCATGCTGCGCGCGAATTCGCGGAGCTCGCGAGCCAAGAACTTGGAGTACTACAGCACGAGAGCGGTCTGTTACTTCTATTACTTCTGCTTCTTGTGCTCACACACGCTCCAGACGTCATGCAAGTCGCCCATCACTATTTTGAAAACGGAATTGCGTTTTTCACACGTCGAATCAACAAATGTATCTCCATGGCGTGCGCCAACGGTGAAGTCGCCCCTTTCGTCGGTCATAATGCTTTCCTCCGTTGGCAGGCACTCCAAGATGCTGCCTTCGTCGATCACGCGGACGGTAAACAGAAGATATGGTCGGAATCCAATGTAAGTGAAGACTTTGATATGGCTCTTAGATTACAATTACGTGGGTACATTATCCGGTATGTTGGCTCCTGCCTAACCCCGCATCCGGAATTTGTATTGCTATTAACGCGTGCTTCTTATCTAGGTGGGCATCATACTCCAAAGGCGGCTTTAAGGAAGGCGTATCGCTCACGATAGACGACGAACTCAACCGTTGGCAGAAGTATGCCTATGGATGTAGCGAGTAGGTACTCTTCCTATCTCGACTTCATGGGTATTATTACCTCAATAGGTTGTTGTTCAACCCACTTGTGCAATGGTGGCGCAAGGGACCCATCAATCACCAAATTCACAAATTCATGTGGTCAAGCGCTCCGACACACTACAAGATCTCTATGATGGCTTGTACGTTCACCATTTCTGACGTGAGTTAGCTTGATCTGACTTTTTTTTCTCAAGATATGTTCTCGTACTGTCCGTCATACTTCATTCGATTCCCTTGATATGACTCACCAGCGATGATTTGAAGATGGAATTTCTGTCTCTGTTACGCTCTCATTTTTGAATTACTTTTTGCTCGGATTTCAATTTCCTGTCGATGGCTTCTACATGCACAGCTTTGAGATCTGGCTGGCCACAACTGTCGTGTTTTTCGGCCTCGGGAATCTCGGCTACACGCTCCTGCAGTACCGACTGGGTGAGAAGGGCATAGTATGGGCTTTTATGGAAAATTTGATGTGGATACCATTCTTGTGAGTATTGAGTTCTGATCCTGGTCACATTGGCGATAGGAATTCACTGGATACTAGTTTCTTCTTCTTCGGCGGTCTTGGTATCCCGCTTTCACTGGCCATGTTGGCGCACTTGTTGTCATACGATATCACTTGGACGGCCACGAAGAAGGAGGTGGAACGATCCAATTTCTTCAAGGAAGTGCCGAGAATATTGAAGAGGTAAGCTTTTGCTGTCCAACTTCGCATTCCTTGGGTGCCGCTTCAGTATACAGTTGCTGAAGCCTCCAACCTTCCCTCTACGATACCTTCCCGATATCCACGATTCCACGCTAACACGTGAACCCATCCTGCAGGTTTTGGTTTTCCTTTCTGGTGTGCATCGTGCTTATAGCGGGCATGATTATCGTCAGCACACCGCTTGTTCCTTATCAGTGGCAGCTCACCGGAAATGGATGGGCTGTCATCCTTCCACTTGCGTAGGTCTTTTCCTTTCTCGAAGCTTGTTCTCGTACTAATATGCTTCGCATCACAGGATTGTTTGTACATGCCATATATTGTTCCCAGTGAGCACTCTTCCATTCTTTCCATTTTCCCGAATCCTCTACGATCTCCTCGCGGATGTTTGCGTGATCGGCCCCTAGACGGACCTTTCCATGTCGTTATATCACGCATGCATGTGGCCCCCCGTCTTTATGACCGCTGACCAATCGCGGTGTCACCCGCTGCTTCTCCAGATCGTCCTCAACCCGTGGTTGATGATATTCTCGTACTAACGCCATGATGTCGTCCACCGCACTTTCTCCTCATGCACCATATCGCTACTCGAGCGAGTACACGCCGTGTTACCATGCCCTAGTTCCGTGCATGCATTCACCGCGACTTCAAACATACCATTAGATACCATTGGACGGACATGTCTTTAGTTGAACTGGGACTATACGCGCATCTTTCATTCAAACTCATTGCCCGCCGTGATGTCGTAGGACTCTTAATTATCTCATAATCCATGGCCAAGAGCTATTCTCCTTCACACCGCACGTCATTCTACTTTATATGCCCTCTTGGACCGCTGCATTGAAACCTTGCGCTCATCACTCCCGGCTGTCGTGTATGTTTCATATGTACCACCTTGTCGGATTTCATTCCCGCCCTGTTGCTCTCTTCATTCACGTTCACGACTCAGTTTACGACCCCATTAGACCGCTCATCGCATAAATAAAGCGATAGACGAGAGCTGTGCTCATAGATCCGTCGTGGCGTGTAGTAAGTAAGCACCAGTGACGTCGGTCAACGGTGGAGTTGCCAGGTACTTGAAGGATAGCTTAGGTCACTGGACAGCCTGTTGTATAACACGTGGTGGCGCCATGCCACTTGCTTGATGTTCGATCAGCGTATGGTCATCGTCATGTTGGCCTGCCAGATCGCTTCATCCTGGGACTGCGGTGCTAGCCGACGTCTAGTTCGACTAGCCCTCGCTGTGTTGCCCTCGGTCGATGATGGGCGAGGCAAAAGCCTGTGGGCAATATTCCTGGTACCCACGCCGCCACGCGCGCTACTGCGATCCGCGGCGTTGGATAGTTGGCATGATACAACACCTGACCATGATGACAACGAGTCGACTTCTATGGCCCGTATACCGGACGACATCGGCGCCCCTTGCACAGCATTAATGGGGTAACCTGGGTCGTTGCCATCGACCCGCCGGGGCTTCGATTCCCCCTTAATGCTTTGTTTGGGAATTTTGTTGTTTCGGAGAGGATGTCGTCAGTGATAAGCAAGCTTCTACTATCGACACAAGCCGTGGGTTTCTCTCGTACAAAGACATCATCACCGACGTGAACACGATACATTGGGCGGGACAAGCAGACCACCGTGTATGCGAAATATCAGATGTCGTATTTCGTGATTAGGCCGTCTGCTGGGCCGATGAATAATTGATTCTAATGGTCTGCATAGGGTTATGAATAGAACTTTCTGTTCTCGTTGGGACCAAAGAGATCTCTCCTAATCTCGGGTAACATCTATCGGAGTATCAGTGGCTGAGACATCGTCGCTCAAACAAGCTGCTCACTCTGTCTTCCAGCAATCTCAGACGTTCGTCCAAGGTATTGTCGATCGTTATTCGCTTGCTGCCATTCACAAGCTTGACACCTCCAGAACTAGTTGATGGTGGACCATAAGCTGTGGACAGATAATTTACCGAAACGAAACGGAAACATACCCGTCGTCGCTCAGTAGTCCCTGGATATCAATAGTTATCTGACGACCGCTGAGCTGATCATAAGTCTCAGCTGCAGCTTCTGCAGCTTTTTGCACCCGCTCGACGTCTTTTTCGCGCACGATTAACGTCACGTGTGGCTCCATGAGTTGAAGGAATCCCTGGACGATGGCCCCCTCAAGAAATTGAGAGAACCGACCCTCATCCTCGGCAAACGTCACGATCTGCGAACGCGCCGTCTCAAACAATTCCTGGACTTGCTCTTCCCTGCGATGTAAAAGTCTCAAACGCGACTTGTTCGTCAGATTAGACTGCGCGCTAGGCGTCCGTCGATCGAATGAGCACACGTTACGACAGCAAGACGAGGATTGACGCATATACGTACATCTTTTGCGCAACCTCGACCCCTTTGCGTTTCTTTTCGTACTGGGCATCGATAGCTTGCTGTTCTTGCTTGACGAGCTTGGCCTACCGGAAAGAATATGAGCAAGAGCTGGATGAGCCATCGGCTGTCATTCCGCGTTGAAAGATATGCACCTTCTCGATGGCAAACTCCTCATCAGCCTTGACCTTGATCTCCCGAGCCTTTTCCAAGGCCTCTTGTTTGATGAAAGCCACCTGGACACCCTCCGTATTGAGTAACGTGCCACGGACGGATCGACGAACGAACCATCTTGTTCATCTCGTTCAAAACTTCGTCATCGTTGAGAGGCCGCGCAGCCATGTTGGTGTACGTTTGCGAGAAGAAATCGTAAGTTGGATAGTTGCACACACGGGGAACGTTGCGGCCAAACGGAGCGGCGCCACTGTCAATGGAGACTCGAGAGGCTCCTGCCTGTTCGCGGAAATCAAGCGCTCAAAGCGATCATGTGACTTTGAAACCCCTGTTGGTCTCGTAATCGGGACTTCGAAAGCAACTACAGTATGTGTTTGGTACACAAGGGAACGGTGACTCGGATACGCCGTGTGTGTGTGTGGTCCAACCTTCTCTGCCGTGACATGTCAGGTAGGTTCCCGTTACCACACCACACCACACTGAACAAGCTTCCCCATCTCCGCTCTATGACTCAGTTTGGTATGGACTTGGAGATAGACTTGGAGTTGAAACTTAGCTCACTTAACTGCTAAGTGCGGCGAACTCCAAGTCGCCGTTGGTCACGCGGGGTTGTAAAGATTCAGGCTCAATCGGCTTGGGCAATCGAACCCCCCCTTTAAACCCGAACCACAAGTGACCAAGCTTTTC
>JBBPNN010000803.1:0-15636 GCA_038090935.1 Hortiboletus campestris | reverse complement strand
TGGCAGAAGGAATATGTGACCAACCGCAGCATTGACTGAGACCAAGGCCTCTTGTGATTGTTCATTGTATGATTTTGTGACGTCACAAAATCTTCTGCACAAAAATTGGATCTCCTTCTAGCGGTGCTTTCAGTATCGGAAATCCTGACCAAAATAAATTGAGTACTTGGACATTTCGGTACATTGAGCGTTCCCATCCTAAGGACTCCTTCAAAGAATAACCCCTGGCACCCGGCTTTGAAAGCTGCCCGGCTGGACGTGGGATCAAGTTTTGCTTTCGCAGGCTGTGAGCCACATGGACCCATGGCTTGCACCGAAGTTCAGGTTCCTGGTTTGATTGGCCCTCGTTTTCACGATCTACTGAGATGTCCTAGACCAAGTTCTATCAAATCATGGAAGAGGTCAATGTTGGAAAAGATACCGGGACTGCGCCATACACGCAACCACCACTCTCAGCTGTTTGAAACATCCGACGCGCGGTCAATTGTGCTGAACCAGGACAGCGCTCTCTCACAAACAAGAGCCGGTTTGTTATCGGGGGTAAGCAGATGACATTATGGTGCTGGGTGTGTGTAAGTGGGCATTCAGTCATTGGTGGGCCAAGTAGACTATGTAGGGGAAAACATAAGTGACCAACGGGATTGATCAGGGGGCGGCTTGTGCCACCTCTCACCTTGACTCGGATTTTTTTACTACTAGGGGTCGTCTCCGACGACTTGGGTCGACCTTGCTTGTGGAATGGAAACGCGAGATGGCAAGAGAAACAAACAATTTCTGGTGTTATTCTTCATACCCTGTCTCTGTCTCGCCCTGCCTTTCCCTTTGTTGGTAGGTGAGCAGCTTGCCAAAAAGGAAAAATTCTTCGACCCTTGCGCAAATATAGCCATGTCGTGATCAGTCGCCATGGGATTCACGAACTGCATCACCAAGTTTGTTCGAGTTAATGATGATCTGCAGAATAGGTCGTAAAACATGGACCTTCCTCTGCAAGCAAGGCTTGGAGGTTAGGTTGAAGATTGTATAGCCATTTGTTATCTAGCAATATGATTTTCAAGGAGAAACGCTCCAGTCTATCATTTCACACATCAGTGCACGTCACGAAGCCCGACTGAAAGTCAACATGCACCCCGGGGAAAAACGGGTTATTTTACGCCATAGAAGGAAAGATTATATCACGGATTTGTACATGTGAAACCAACATTGATACGACAAATCCACTGGCAGCAGCGCTGAACTACATGAGTCCATCAATGCGATGTTACATGGTACCGGAGCTCGGTACTCACCATCGTCATTCTCTTGGACGTTCTCTGATCTACCCTGGACGTGCTCGAGTGGAGCTGGTGGTGAGCACAGGGTGGGACACTTCAGGAATAGCTCGCCCATGCGATAGAGTTTTGCTTGGGTGACTAGATGCCTTTCCTCTTAGCATCCACCGGAGATGCCACTTTGCCGAATTACAAGCTTATCCCAGAGTTTGTCTAGTGCCTGGAAGATCCTCGGCATTGACAAATCCTACCTCATCGACTTCAATCCTGGATTGGATGACGTGAGGGAGAAGTTCGATGAATGGCAACCCGGAGGACGATCAAAGTTGAAGACATGGCTTACTGCCTTCTGGGAATCCTCGATTTGCGTCTCCCAGTTCTGGAGAGGGAGAGAGTGCGTTCACTCATCTCCAGGACGAGATCGTGAAGAACACTGATGGCATGTGCACCTTTGACTGGGGAGGAGAACCGTCCAGGTTCAACTCCTACCTATCCCAGTCTCTGTCTTGTTTCTTCCCGGCTGCCTAGCGCACTTTTGCCAGTCGTGTTGCAGCTGAGCTGCCTGTGCTTGAGACTGTCGGGGGGTGTACCCACAAGCTCTCTGCTGCACTCCTGCGAGTCGCCGGGAGTCTCCTCTCCACCACTTCATCGCGAACGGCAGGATGAACTTGTGTACGCTCGTGTACCCAGTTAAGTAAATCCATGGAACTCGTCTGTTCCACCGAGGCCCAAAAGCAGTAGATTATACACGTGCCACGTCAAAGTGAATGGCTGTCGTCACGACCTACAAGTTCCCAGATGGCCATATTACAGCACACTCTCTTTCGATTGGGCGCATCTGGGATAGCGCTCTTTGCGTGATTCCAACCAGGAAGATGAAGATGTGCAAGCCTGCGGAAGAGTCGGATGATTCTCCGAACGACGACTACAACCTGTGGTCGGTAAAGAGCAAAAACGACTATTGCACCATGTTGGCAAAGCACTTGTGGGAGCCTTTTGTCCCACAGTTCTTGTTCATTCGTCCAAGTAGACAGTGTCGTAGAGTTCACACTTAGGAGCGAATTGTTGTTCCACAGAACTCTTGGATCTGTAGGGATATTGAGGAGATGGGTGTATGGGTGCAAGCCCTGTACTTTTTTTCCATAGTGGTTCATGTCGTACAGTAGTTTGGAGCAAGCTATGGAAATGGCTTGATCAGGGTAATCGGATGTGTCCTCGTGAGATCAATCTTAATGAGATGGTTCTTAGTCAAGCAGATGCTCACTCGAAACCGAGAGCGTCTATTCAACATCCGAGCAAGCGAATCATACGAGACGTGCGCCAGTCTCATGATAGGTAAACATTATGTACTACCTCCAAATAAACTGATCAGTGGCCGGAGGGCTACCCTCTCGTTGCTTAACTCGTCTGCCAACAGTATGCAGAAATGTACTTCAACAGGTGCCAAGTGACCCTCGATGACGGCGCTAATGTTGGGCACACTACACGTCAAAGTTTCAAGATCAGAATGGGTGTCGAGATACAGGAACAAGAATCGTGTACGATATCAGTGTATGATCTAGTGCTGGAAATCGCCAGAAGATCGCCATCGAACGAAAACTGAGGGCATTGATGGCATTTCTGCAAGCAAGTTTTTAGTTGCAATACAGGGGAAATGTTCATCAAATTGTACCCGTCAGAAGCGAGGTCTGCCTGCAGAGCAAATGGGGTCATCGAATTGGGTTGCCGAATTGAAATTTCGAATCCAACCGGTGGCGGGGACAATGCAACCCTGCCTCATGTCCTCGGTGTCTTATGGCACGCTTAAGTGTGCTTGAGTGATCTTTTGGATGGAGCGGCAACACCAAACCTACCAGTCGTTCCTAACCAGCCTTGTTTCCCTGACTATCAATGCGGCTTGCTCACTACCTTTACCTTTGGTTTTTGTTGCGACTCTGCCAGATCGGCATTTTTATTCACTATCATACATCTCTGCCTGGGCAGATCTACGTTGACTCGAATGCTGCCCAACATGGTCGCGAATCACCTTCAGTGGCACAAACAGCATGGTTGGCAAAGAGCCCGACCAAATCCAGGACAACAGTAGCCTTGTTATTGGACAAGTTATTGGTGATGAGCAAGGACAACATCTCTCTCTTGTTTCACCTGTCGCTCATATCCAAGGAGGTGGATGGTCTTGCTCAACAAATGAGCAAATATGTCGATGAAGTCAAGAGAACCCTAAAGATGTAGGTCAATCTTGACATCACTGGAACAGCAAGTCTCAGATGAAATCATAGTCACGAAGTGGAACCTAACATAGCCTTTATGTCCACTTCCTGCTTGGTTTGTCCTCCATTGACAAATCGAGGTGAACGCTGCTGCCAGGGAGTTTTTCAACTGCAACACGAACACTTGCCTTCAACTATTTTCCTGATCGTCTCCGGTTACAGATTAGAAGCCCGTCTTGAAGTCTTGGAAGAGTCCTTTTTTTTTTTGCGTGCTCGTATTGAAAAGAATTTGGGAATGCACCATTGCAACTGGTGCATCTTTGTGGAGATCGTTGAGGAGATTCTCAAACAAATTCTCGATGCAAAACAGAGAATGAATGTACTCATGGAGATAGTGGAATATCTTTGGGTGTTAAATTGAAGAACAGTGGGTGTAACAAAGTACAAACTTGAAGTTAAAAAGCATGTGTTGTCATGTAGAACGAGTGTGGTCCAAGATTGCCTGGACAATCGAGTCAGCATGGAGGATCCGACGCATGCACTCCTTTTTATCATCCGAGTGTCACTCATGTTTGACGCACCAGAAAGATACAGTATGATTCATCAATCGCCGTCTGGCAACCTGGCAGAAGGAGTCCAAATACTATTGATTGGTTGAGTTCTCACACCTGCCTCCCCACTCCCCTGCAACAACTCTAACGTTCTGTTCACCACGAATATTGGACATTAAGTGACTGTGAGTTCCGTTGTTGCTATCTGAGCTAGAAACTGATCTACTTTTATTCTCTACTTCTTAGGAGATCTTTAGAGGAGCGACTGAACTAATGGTGCTAGGATCGCCAACCTTCTCTGATCTAGGTCGGGAGCACCGTCCGGAACGGTTATTCTCGCCAGGATATAATTCACCAAGATTAGGACAACGTCAGTGGTGCCTCACCCTTTCTATCACCCACGAGCCTGAGGAGCAAACTCATCCCCGCCAACAGCCAACTTGAACAAACCTCTGTTGAAGCTGCCGAAGCCCGTTATGTCCACCAACTGCTCGAAGATCTCTACATCCTCCTCATCACCATCAAAGCACGCAACATCCTCCAGGGCCTTCATACGTTGCATCCGTTTGCCCGTGTGGTGTCGGATATGTGCAAGAGCGTTGAGGGGCGTGAGATTCAGAGACAGTTGTTCAAGTTGTTGGGTGCTTTTGACGAGATTGTGAGCTTGGGTTATCGGGAACACGTTAACCTGATGCGGGTCCGGGGACTGCTCGAGATGGAGTCACACAAGGAGAAAATCCAGGAGATCATTGCACGGGTAAGCATCGCTGACCCGTCGCTCTCAACGTCCTCCATGAGAAGGGGTGGGGGAGCACTGACACGCCGTGTCTGCACCACAGAACAAAGAAGTCAAGGCAAAAGAGGAGCTCAAACGCCGCGCCTGTCAAATCAAGATGCAGCGCCGAGAACGACAAAAACGTGCTGTGGCCACAGGGGTTGGGGTCGGGGGTGGTTCCCACCCTGGTGGTGGCGCGTCTGGCTATGTGCACGTCTCCCAATACGAAATTCCCGATGCAGCCTAAAATGGCTTTTTTCGTTCAGCTCACCACGATTGAATATTGGCCACATTTGTGAGTTCCGTTGTTGTTATCTGAGCTGGAAACTGAGCACTGATTCAACAGCTACTCTCTACTTCTTTAGAGGAATGAATGGTGCTAGGGTGTGCGATCTTCTCTGATCCAGTTATCTATGTATCTGGATCGAGAGGGCCATCTGGAACGATTATTCCCGCCAGGATATAATTCACCAAAATTGGGACAAGTCGGTGGTGCCCCCAAGAGAGTCACCCTTTCTGTCGTTTCCCATGAGCCTGAGAAGCTCTTCATCTTATCCAAACTCTAGAATTCCTCTTGCTGGCCTCACCTCGTCGAGGCCGAGCCCGACAAGACCCTCGAGCAACACTGTCTCAAATACATTTGTCTCTACTGTGCAGGTGAGAACACGCATACCTTTACCGGCGAGCTGCTAATTAAATCCAGTCGCCCACTGTTCTGTCGCATTTGTGTCTGGAAAGCCTCTCCCCTTCAATCAGTCCACGGAGGAGGTTGAACTCGACACACAATCATTTCTTGTTGACACCTGGATGGCCATGATCAAACTACGAGAGATAGCAAGGCGGTATTCGGCACACGAGGCGGTTGCTGTCGTGACGTTGCTGCAGGGGACTAACATCAGAGTGTCCTCAAACACGCGGCTATCAGGTGAATTTGCAATGTTCTACGACAGTCGTGACACAGGCGGATGGTCTGAACACGTGTTCAAGATGGCGGACAGACACATGTCGATTGAAGAACCCTTGCTGTCTGTTGGTCCGATGTATGTGCAGAAAAGTGGTGGCATGGTCATCACCAGACTGCAAGGTCGGACATAACCATACCGTCTTTCATGCTAAACGTGCTCACAGATCGAGTATAGTGACCTGCTAGACATGTCTGTCTATCTATTCATGACCTTAATACGTGGCCCCAACCCAAATGTCGGATTATGTCACCCATCCTCTTACGGACGTTCCCTCGAATAAAGGCGTCTCAGAGCAAGTATCATTTATTCTCGTCCTTTCACCTGACTTTTCTGCTGATCTTAATTCTGTTTGCACCAATACCCTCTCATGTTTCTTTCATAGTTGTAGCTTCACAACCATCTTCGTGTTTGACAGATCATACACCGACCGCTCTGCCCCAAGATGCACCCCAAGTGCCCAATCTGTCTTGACTTTTATCTGGTCGATTCCCATGTGGTCAGTGCGATGTGTGGTAGGTTGCCGATCACGATGTGAGCAATTCGGTCAGGAGCTAATCCACGCAAGGCCACTTGATGTGCCGAATGTGTGCCCAGCAACTCATACATCGATGTGCGCGGTGCCCTATGAGGTGCAATGAGGAGGTCATTACTGTGGAAAGTATCCACGTGGTTTGTCTTGCTCTGCGAGAAAATTTTGTTCTGGACATCGAAGCTGTGAAAGCTAGGTGGCATGCTGACCTATGCATTTGAATCTTTATTGACTTCTTGCAGAGAAGCCCGTTTTTCAGAAGCAAACCTTCGTGCTGCGTCGCGCGCCCAGAAGAGCGTTCACATGAAGGTGGAAGCCACACAGAAAGCTGTCCAAAGCCAAGACAGTCGTATTCCTACTCATACTGAGGGTCTGGCCACCACACGTGAGAATATTGCTTCAATGCGACAGCAGCTCTCCAAAGCCGAAACTGCTTTGGAGGAAGATAAAAGGGAGCTCGCTGAACTAAATGCGAAACTTGCAGCAATCAAATCGGAAGTAAGTTGATTATTTTTACTGAGGTTCTTGAATCCCATTTTCCGAAGAACTCATCCCTGCAGGCCATGTTACTCAACTCACCACAAATGGAACGCAATGATACCAACCACAATAGTGATAGTAAGTACCGGTGACTTAGTGTGTAGCAGACCATTGACCACCGGCCAAGGAGCGACCAACACAATTCCGGCTTCCTCACACATCGTGGGTGCTGTCACTCAGGAAGGTTAGCGTGTGGCAGCTCCCTCACCTGCGAAAACTGGTTAACTCGGTGCCAGGGCAAGCTGCAAACTCTCAAGGATGATCCCCCAAGAGGAAGTTGAATAACGATGCTCACGCTTACTCCTCCAGTCCAGTTACATCTTTTCCATTGCCTCTTCCGCTCAGCGTGTTGAATGTGATTCCATCAGCCCAAGCAGAAGAAAAATTGAAACACGTTTTCCCTGCAGGCAGGCTGCGGGACCCAGTGTTTCGCAAGTAATGGTGTTAGCGATGTTTCTCTATACATTAAGAACAGGCGGTCGGGCATGTTATTCTCTGTACATAACGATAATTTAGATACAATCTAAAGAGTACACTATTCCTGCTACGTTAGTGATGGGTCTTATAAGGTGGGACACTTGACACTTTCCCGCATTTTGCAGAAGAAAACTATCAATAGGACATCTATTGTCTTTCACGAGGGGATTGCTCACCTCTGGGCATCCTTGCAATCGTTCATGTGGATGGTACCATTATGCCCTATACCTGGAATGTGGAAGACACTCCCAAGGGTGCATGGGCCTAATGGGGCTTCCTAAAGGTCCGTGACCCGGAGGCCGAGAAGAATTCCTCCATGGTCATCACGTCCCTTGCGGAAAGAGGATGGTAGATAGATGACGCTACGAGACAATTGCCTCGTGAGAATGTAGCGGGCTTTGCCACGAAGTTGGCCTGCCATATATGGTGTTCGATTTACCGAACGAATCGATTTCAAGGTCCTTTTCATCCTCGAGGCCGTACGCACACCGTTGTTCAAGGGAAGGCCAAACCTCAGCTGGGCCTCAAGCATTGTCGATGTGCTCATTGATTCATCCCATCTATCTGCGCCAGCGCTGGACGAGGCTTTATACAGTGTTTTCCTTATCAGTTTGTCATGACGGGATTGGGCACAGTGCAAATCGCTTTGTTCTGTGACATTTCTTTGTCCTCAAGTGCTCCAGCTATGTTATATATACAAAGGTATGTTATATATGAATTTTCCTTCGTACTACCAACTGACTAGTCATTGATGGGTGACGTTCATTTAGCCAATTGCTCCCCAGGTCCTTCAGGCAGGCGGACGCCACTCGAAGCAACTTCAACAACTCCCAGCTCTTCAAACTGCGCTGAAAATCCCCCGTCCACTGAGATGCAAAGGCAGCCCAGCCCAATCCCAATGACTCTTGGCAGTTCCGCCAACATAGAAGAACTTGGCGATTCGGACGACAAAAATGGGTACCCTCAGGTGACAAAATGTCGTGCACGAGCAAATTGGCCGAGTGCTTACCACCAATCGAAATCTGTCAAGCCTCGTGAAGACGCCATGCTGGAAGTTGTGGGTGCATCTGAACGTGTGTCGGACTAGACTAATTAATTCCCAACAGATCCCTGAAGCTCCACCCAGGCGCCCTATTCGAGAATTCGCAATCCGAATGGCAGCTGCTGCCGTGAATACGGTGGCAGATCCTCCCGACCATGGCGCTAAAAAAATTGCACCATTGCCATTAGTCTGCGGTGAATCACAAGCAGCACCCTTTACATCCCCCATTGCCAATGCTGAAGGAGCGTCCCAGCCGGGTGGCGGCGGTGTTGATATTTCCCCTGCGGAAGAGCTGGGGGAGTTGCGCGATTGTAGCTCTGTGGCTTCCTGGACCCGGCATCATTCCCCAGACTCCCGAAGGCAGTCCAAGATGCCCGCAGATGCGGCTGAAGCAGACTACAACGATGGTATCGTGCACCCATCAGCAACTTTGTGTCGTGTCTCATCTCACAGAACTCATAGGTGAACAGAACGGGGCCTCCGTCCCACTCAAATATCTACAGTGCAACAATGCAAAAGCGCAAAAAGAGGTGAGCCACATTCCCTTGGAAATGATCTCACGTCATATATCGCACTACAGAACGTACAACCTGAACCGCATGGGAGGTCCGTTGTGCAAACAGTAATATTGCATCTCTGCACGCACCTGGACAATTCTAACTTCTCCATTCAGCCTGATATTTGTTGTACAAGTGGTCCAGGCGATTTGAATGTGCCGCTTGCTTCCCAGACAACTGAACGCACCAGATCTGTGCACCTTCAATCCCCCCGAGGGCCAGTTGGACCGCATATACTGGCTAGGACTGGATCCTTGTTCGTGGCTGACCGACGAGTGCCATATGGATGTGGAAACGGTCTGGAGGAAGGTGCCGCACCACTGTCTTCTTTTCAGCACTTGGTCATCCGGCCAGCCACAGCACATGGTCTTGTCAGTTGTGTCCAACCACCTGCGGGCTGTCCCCAACCACCACCACGGCTCTCAGTAGATTCTCACCAAGTATAACATTTTCACGACGTCAATGTGACAAGACACTCCACACTTCCAGAGTTTGTTGATTCTGGCCTAGGAACTGGAAGCGCAATTCACTACTCACCATACGATCACCAGAAAACCTTTGGCACTGTTCCTCATGGAGGCCCATTTTCGTACCCATCCTATCAGCCCGCTCAGGTTATTCAACGCCCTCTTGCACCCTCGACGCCAGCGACTGGGATGTCCGCTTGCCCCCCTGCACAAGCTGTTCGTCCTGCGGGCAGTGGACAGGTTCATCCGTTCTATCTGTCCACTCAGACCATCCGTCAAGGTCTCCCAATGCCAACGTTCCATGCGACCCCCCTTGATGTTGCAATGGAGGGAAATACCAGTTGGTCGACTTCTCATCAAGGTCTCACAACGCCAGTATTCAACGCGATTCCCCAAGATGCTGAGATGGTGGACGGAGATGCCATTGAGGGGATTATCGGCCGGGGTCCCCCAATGGCAGTGTACCACGCAATGCCCCATGATGTCGAAATGGTGGCAGATAACACCAGTCGAACCATAAACACACTTCAGAACGTTGTAAAGGTAATAGGCAGTTCTAGGGGTGTCAATACCCTAAGGAAAGCTAGGAAAACTAGCAAAGACACAGGTGGGTGCAAGAAAATACTCGTCCCAAGGGGTTCGAGGTAGGTTGTTAGTGAGGAGGGTAAGCAGAGACTTTCCCGCGGGCGAGAAAACCAAATCTGGAGGAATCCGGGCGGAAGGAACGAAATCCGGAACGACAAGGTTGAAATCCGGGTCAAGGACAAGGACCCAGTACGAATGGAAAGCGACGAGGTTGGAGACGAGGTTGAAGAGATTTGGGGACGACGAAAACTGCTGCCAAAAAGGGAGATGTTCTATTTTCTATAGTACAGAGGTTTATAGTCCCAGGCAACACCCAAGACCTTTTCCTTAAAAGGAAACATCGTGATAGTAACCAAAGGCTGTAACGAAAATACTACTCACCCCTTCATGGTAGTAACACCGCTTGAGACTGTACGAGAAAAGTAGTAATTGTACCTGGAAAAAGCTACAGGTCATGCTACAGTACCGTTGCGTCGGAGACGACGCCGAAGAGTCTAGATTGAGTGATTGCGTTCCGGTGATATAACGAACGTGCCAGTCAAAGGGAAACCCAAATGAAGAAAGGAAAAAGAGACGGGAAGCAAATATAATGAAGGGGTGAATGGGGCCACAATGTTAGATGTTTGTTCCGGCGAACCCGGAAAAGGACGCTGGCCCAGATAATTACAACGGTAGACGGAAACGTATGGAAATGGTGCCAACTCACTCGGGAAGACACGGGACACAGATAGGGGCTTCGATGGAGGCAGGGGACAACCTAGAATAGGGGAAAAACTCTATATGCGGCCATAGGGAACCTGTGGTCCCCACATCCCCTGGGTGCTTTGACTCTGACTGTCCCCAGTCAGTCACGTGACTCTGTTGATTGCGGACCTTGAAACGTGGACAATAGCGGAACTTCGCATAAAATGCAGGGGTTGTTACCCGTCCGTCCTCAACAACTTCCCGTCCTCCTTTCACATCTTACATTCCATCCTCCTTCGCCATGTCCCTTCCCCTTTTCGAGGATATACTCTCGCTCTCCAAACCTTCCGCCGTCGACCGGGAGAAAGCCGACGCCGCCGACGAAGTCGTGGCCCTCAAGACCCAGCTGGATGGCATGACCCGTGCGGTGCCCGACGAGAAAGATGAGCTGCAAGAGGAGCGGGAGACCTGGTGCACGCAGTGGCAGGCACTTGTGGTGAGTCCCCCGCCGGGTTTCATTCTACTCGGATGCTAATAACACAACAGGCCCGGGTGCACACCACCTTCCAAACGGTGCGCAAGATCGGGGTCAGCACCGACCTCGACGACGACCTACTAATGCGGATGCACGAGGCCAACGCCTTGTTCCGACGATGGCAGGGGGAACTTGCGATGCGGAAGGTGGAGGAGGCGAGTCAGGAGACGAAAGGGAAGGAGGCGGAAAAGGTGGAGGAGCCACTGGCGTTGGATTCGCCGAGTGAAACCCTGGAGTCTGCCTCAAGTGCGGGGCAGAAAAGGAAAGTAAGTGTTTGGCTAGAGGTACTACCTGATGCCCGTGACTAATCCGCGATAGCGAGCTTCACGCAAGGTGGTCCTGGACGAGGAGGAAGATGAGGAGGTCAAGGAAGATGACGGAGAGGTCCAGATCGTGGGTGAAAAGTCCGCCTGAACACAGAATGACGCAGGCAAGATCACGCACAACCCGGGGTGCGAGGCATGTGAAAAGGTGGGACGGAAGTGCGTTGGACGGGCCAGGCAGATGTGCGATTCATGCACGAGGTTGAAGATCAAGTGCACGAAATCACGTGGAAAGGTCGCAAAGGCTGTGGGAACAAAGAATGTCGTTTCTGCCACAAAGGGGAAAGTCCCAGGTACGTCGCTCTGATTCCATCGGGGTTTAGCTTTCTAACTGTTTTCCAGCGTGTGCTCTGCCACATGTCCTGATCCCGGCTCTCCGGGCTAAGGCGTCTCCTCCGCGCGCGGGTCCTTCCTGCCACAAGTCTCCTCGACCAGTTCACCCGGCCTCGCCCTTGTTTCTCGATTTGCCGCCACCCGAAGACAGCGCGGGTGAGGAAGAGGACGATACCCCGAGGAAGAAGCCAAAGACGGGAAAGGTGGGTGATTTGGCGGAAGTCGCCACGGCGAAGGTGGCGCTCTTGTCTCTCTGGACCAAGATGCACCGATCGCTCGGGCTTCTTACCGAGTTGCAGGCACATGCGCGGAACCCAGAGGGGTATGTGGCCACACAGCAAGTCGAGCTCGAGGCCTTGGAGGCCATGCTCAACCGCCTGTGAGAGGCATCGCCATCTTGTATATAGGACAATGTAACGTAGCCGCGCCTTGTGTATCGTCCGTGAATCCATGTGTCCTCCGTGCCCGTTCCCGAGTGTAGTCTCTAAGTAAGAAGGGAAGAAGGGTAAACAAGAGCGGAACAAGGTGAGATAAAAAGAAATGCGACACTCAATTGCGAGTTTCCACTCGACTTGTTTTCTTCGATCGCCTATCGCGTCTATCCCTTCTCGGGAACCCAAAAGGTCTTATGCCGGGTTGTACCGGAATGTTAGAAGAAAGTCGGTAACAACATGTGCGCGTCTCGTTGCACGTTCGAATATGAATCTCTATGTGGTAAGTTCGTCGAGACACTGACGGAGAAACGGAGATAGATATGTTTTTGTCCTTTTGTCTTTTGTCTGTTTTTCTTTTTAGTTATGATGGAAAAATGGAGATGAAGTACGTCTATTGTCAATATGCGGGATAGTTGGAGAAAGAGGCGTCACCAGACGAATACCGGGGTGAAATAGAGAGCACCGGCCGAAGCCCGGGGTGGAACGGATATTCCTGTAGTGAAATGGGATCGTCTGTCTTGGTCGCGCTAGGCGTCTTGGGCTGGCTCCCCTTCCTCTTCCTCGTACTCGACATCTTCCTCAGCATCATGGTCATCTAGTTCCTCGTCGTCTAAACCAGTCAGCTCCGTCACGGGAATAGAAATCTGTTTACGTGGGAAGTAAGGCAGCAGCCGAAATGCCGCATACCTGAGCTTCGAGACCGCACCATCCAACTCAGCGAGTAAATAGGATCCTCCGGTAGTCCTGCGAAGAACCACCATTGGACCCAAATACCTTGGCTTCGTTTTCCAGTTCAGCTCCTTCTCAACCCGAGTGTTCCTTACCAGGACAAGATTGCCCGGCTGGAAGTCATGGTCCCGGATTCGGTTCTTGAATTGTGCCTCGAAGTGCTTGATGGACGCAAACCGCGATGAGAGAACCTTTTCCCTGATACTGTCGATATCCTCTGCGCGCTTTTGAAGTTGGTGGGCACGCCAAGCAATTAAGTCTGATCTAGATGTGGGGTTAGTGTTGGGGACGGGGACGAGAAACGTTGCCTCTGCGAGGTCGAATGGAAACAGGGGTTCCACGCCATGTACCATGAAGTACGGCAAAAGTCCGGTAGACTTTAAGATGGTTACTCGCTCTGCCCAAAATACCGAGTGAGCTGCCGATGACCAGCGAGCCTCTCCCCCCTGGGTACTTTTGACGATGGCCTCCCGGACATCGAAGTGACGCCGTTCAACCACACCGTTCGCCTGGGAATTGTAGGGAGAGATCTGGATGTGCCGGATGCCGTACTGGTTGGCAAGGATATCGAGAGCCTGTATATATGCCGGACCATTGTCAGTAACGAGCTCGGAAACAGCTCCCCATCAACAGAGAATGTCTTCGAAAATGAAAGACGCAAGCGCAGATGCGTTCTCGGATCGCAACATCCACCACTCCGGATATGCAGTAAGGGCGCACCGGGCTTGGACGATGAAGTGGTAACCACCGGACCGCGGCATTACCATAGTATCGATGTGGGCCTTGTGGAACAAACCACCCACAATGGGCACAGTAGGCGGGATGTGCAACTTCTTGGTTTGCCGAATTTGGCACTCGTGGCAAGTCCTTGTGTACCACTTAACGTCCTTGACCAGCATGGGCCACCAAAAACGTAGGAGGAGGTGCGTACGGATGGAGACGACACCTTTGTGCCCGAGGTCATCATGTGCCTCCTTAATGAGTCCATAACGACGCTCCACCGGGACTACGAGCTGATGATGACCATGCGGCTCCCGGCGGTAGAGAGATCCATGGAGGAGGAAGAAGCGGGTGGCAGCGTTGATGAAGGAAGTGAACCCTGAGTCACTAAGATTTTCGGGGCGTAGGCGGGAGTCGAGGAAGTCATGGATCCAGTCGACCTGGGCATCTCTAGCGAGCGCTTTTGACGAACACGGAATTTCCGGTTCGACCTCTTCGGGGGCGGGAGTAGAGAGGAGCACGGATACCGATCCATGGAGAGATGTCAGGGCAGCATGCCTAGAAGTGTTAGTCGACCCACCCGGCAGGGACAGGCGATCATTGAGGAGAGAGACGGAAAAAGAGTAGGTGCTGTCCAACCAGTCCTCGAAGTCATCCTCCTCGGGAGGGTCATTCTCGGATGGAGGGCGGCGAGAGAGGCCATCTGCCCCGGTATGACAGGTAGCAGGGATGTGGACAAGGCGGAAATTGAATAAGAGGATACCCGTGATCCATTGATTGATAGTCGCATTGGGCTGGAGATCGGGATTGTTTATCATACCTTTGACATATTTGGCGTCCATTTCGACAGTGAAGTTAGTGACCCCAAAGATGAAAATCCGGACTGCCCGCAAGGCACAAAACAATCCGTAAAGCTCAAGCTTGGCTTGGGAGTATCGGCTCTCAACCTCTGTGAGACTGAGGGAGCCAAAGCGGTTCGGGTATCGCTTCCCATCCTCGCCCTCCTGAGACAAAATGTACCCGATGGCGATCATCGAGGTGTCGACAGCCAACATGACCTCTCTCCCGGATTTGTAGTCCAGGCGACGAAGGGCGGGGGAAAGACAAATCATGTCCTTCAGACGCTGCATCGAAATTTGTTGGGGTTCCTCCCATATGAACGGAACGCCTTTTCGGGTCAGATTGACCAACGGACGGGCGATCGAAGTGAAATCCTTGATAAAAATCTGGAGAACTCCACACACACCTAGAAATCCGCGGACCTGGGTGAGATTCTGGCATGCCGGCCAGTCGCGGATCTTCTGTACTTTCTTATCGTGAGGGATACGACCCTCAAAGGTACACTTGTGGCCGACAATGGTGGCGTCGGGTGCTGCGAGAACAAACTTTTTAGCGGAGACGGTGATGTTTACCACCTTGAGACGTTGGAGGATGCGGTACACGTTCTGAAGATGCTCCCAAATGAAACGGCGAATACCCTTGTTTTCCGGGATGGCTTTGTAGGTACCATCCGGATTCATGTAATGTTCCACAACACCCTTCACCGGTAAATCGTCGATGAACGGGTATGTGTAGTCGGGGATTTCCTCCTGCAGAATGAAGGACATGTCAGTCTGATATACCTGGACCGCATTCGTGTATCCCATGGGCACGGTGGTGAGCCGGTGGGGTCCCATAGGACTGCTGAAGGTAGTGAGATCCCTGGAGTCCGGGTGTAGTGGACGCTGATCATATCCCGCAAACAAGTCCATCATCCCATACACTGCATATCCGGCGAAGGATTCTGCGAAGTGTTCGACGAATGGGGGAGTGGACAAGTCCCGGATTGTGACCGCGTTGAGGGGCTGGAGGTCGTGGACAAGGCGAAGTGATTTGCCGTCCTGTTTAAGGACGCAAAACCACCAAGAGCGAT
>JBBPNN010000802.1:0-15637 GCA_038090935.1 Hortiboletus campestris | reverse complement strand
TGGCATTCCACTCGGAATACCCTGTAGAGTGCATCCCATGAGCTCCGGTGTCAAAAATATGATGTTTTGATTTTTCGGAATTTCAATGCCGCTGGAATAAGCATGTAGGGGAATCCATCAATAATTCGTTGGCTTTCAACCATCAAACAAGATGTCAACGCGGTAAGGGAGACTCGGGCAAATCATTCTGCCGATATTGGCGTGGGCGTTTACCACAGCTTGACTCTGAAAATCATGCCACCATGGAGGGATCCACCGTTTTTAGTCACATTCAAGAAACGAACCATGTTGGCTGCCTTGCAAATCGAATCGAGCTATTAGCGTGCATGCCAGTGATTTACATGACAGCATAACCTAATGTGTGAACCGTACCGGTTCAATTTTGTGGTGTGCTCGAATACATCTCGGAGGCTAGCGATAGCTTATGTCAACATTTGATTAGACATCAATTATCCCGTAGTGGCCTCTATGCATCTGTGCAGAGGTAACCTCAGCATTCAGTCGGAATTCATGAGACGGGAGGGCATTTACAAAAAAAGTGGTTAACAAGATCACACGTGAAGATTTCCGCATTCACAGACAAGGTCTCTCCACCGCAGATGGCTGCATTCCCAGCAAGCGTATCACGGGATCTTGGTGCCTGCTAAAGTGTCAATTACGCTTTTGAGGGTATGAAAGGGAGGGACACACCGACCCGCGGACATTCCTGGGATGCAGGGCCATCTACTGCGAAAAGGGTGGTCCCTCGTAAAGCAACCACTGAGGGCGCCTGAGAACAGCGCAACACAACTAACATGACAACCAATTTGACACCGCGTGCAGATCATATTCGCTATCAGAGCAGACTACGCCCCCATTACAATCGCAGATAAAGCTCCTTCGTGACTAAAAACGCCATGTAAGCGGGACAAACGCGACCGAAGTTAAATACCGGAGCTCACAGTCATTAGGGCCAACTCGTCGATAACACTGTGAGGAGAGCGGCTTTCGCCAATCGACGGATTGACCCCACCTAGCCCTCGTGAGGCTGCAAAGCCTCAAAAGTCCGGTAACCACGAATCAGGTCTGACCATGGCAGAAGACGAAGGGCACTGGCACAACAAACGTCAGCATCCACGGCAAAGGCAACACCAACCAAAAGAGGCGACGCACAATTGCTCCGCCTCGGACCCCTTAGTCAATGCCGCCTTGGCATCATTATGGACCGCATAAGACGTTTGAATGAACCTAACACGGATAAAAAAAACGTCTGCCTATACGTGACGCCCTGCGTCTTCACGCACTCTTCGAGCTCGGCGACGCTGATCAGGTGGGTCTTCCACGAGTCGTAGGGCAGCGTGTTGCCGTTGGCGGTGTAGTAGTGGACAAGGTCGAGGAAGACGCCGCGTCCGCAGATACTGTGGTCGGCCAGTCTAGAGAGGGGTGGCACAGAAAACCAAATGAGCAGTCAGTCGCTGTGGGTAGAGGGGGATCATGAAGGACGGACTTTTCACTCTCTGAAAGCGACTCAGCGGGTGCGCTAATTGTCAGATTGGTCGGGAAAGAGAAACGCCGAGGGGTGAACGACAGACGTGGTCCAAACAAAGCTCCACGTACTCACGTTGTATGCCTTCAACCCATAGTGCTCGAGACCGTCCCACTGCAAACCGGGTTGCGTGTTCTACGCACTGATCCCAATTATTATTCGCATTCACGGAAGAGGTACGGAGGTGAGGACGACGTACGATGTGTATCACTTCGGGATCGAAGGCGAGTCCTTGATAAACGTCGTAATCGACGGAATAAAGGCGGGCTATACACGTTTCTCAGACACAAACGCCGCACACGGACTCGTACAAGACGCACCAAAAAGGAAAGCGAATCGGCCTATAGAGCACAGAATCACCAGTCCAACAAGTCAGTCGAGACGCCTCCAGGAGTCCAACGAAACCGTCGACCACCCGGTGACACGATGCACCAATTCAACTAGAGAGTCTTCCATCACCCCAACCAATCCAACGGCGCCACTACCCTCCAATCTGAGGGCAGTTTCGATGAGGGAAACGTTTACCCGAAGCGAGCATGTTACTGTTTAACAAATCTTGGATTTTGCATACGGTCACTGTGCTTGGAACCATCATGAAATATATTGATGCGAAGCCCAAGGCATGCACAAGGGAGGAAAAGCAGTACGGGGATGTTGACCTGGCTGGACAAAATTTGGGGGGGAATTCGGGAAAAGTTGAAAGTACCCACGCGGAGTCACAGTTTGATCGAACTACGGGCGATGATTCACCAAAGTCCGAATTTCATAGACCGTCCAACTGAGTGCGAAACCACTATGGTCCAGAGTAAGTATAAGTATTCCTCCCTTGGCTGGAGAACACGATTTTTACGGTGGTCATGCATAAAAGCTTGCCAACCCAACAAACTGATTCTTGGCAGGTCAGACAAAACAAGATCGACCACCAACCGTTGGAACTCCGAGTCAGCGTGACCATCCTTCGCGGTCGGAGCACAGTGAAGTTCTGCTCAGAGGCGTGTTCAAGATACTGAAATGTCCATCAGATTGGATTGGAATGGTTCAGTTGTACTGATAGAAGCATCAAGCGTGGGTGCTTTCTTGTCGTTTTTACCGATTTAAGTAGTAGATTGACGTGGGTCTGATCCCTCTCACAGATTGACACAGACCGACGCCCGTACGGTCTTCAGTGAGAAAGGGCGTCCCAACCTTTCGAATTGACGGGAAGGTCCACCCCAGCACGTAAACATATGAAACAATCGCATTGTAGACTCAGCTGCACCATGGTGTTGTCCCAGAGATATGCCCACACTGCAGCGTGTATCGTGTGCTTGCTAGGTAGAACAGAGTCTGGTTTGTATCTGTGGAACAAACTTGTTGACGAATACGTTGTTCGGTCCAGGATCACATGTCACCTATTCAGCGGTTCCGACTTGAAGATAGTAGTTCCCAATTGCGAATCACCTAAATTCTAGGACAGTACCCGAGCAACGATTGTGTGCATAGGCTGGGCATGGCATGGGCATGGAAGAATTGCTCGAGCAACTGACAGGTAGGGCTCACAATATCTGATCCAATCCTTCGATCGGTTCAGATAAACTTGCGGTTCAGTGGTGTTCATCTGCCAAGTGCCATTTTTGGGTTAGTGGGCTGGGACGCTCGTCTCAGGATGAGCTGGTTTGGTGAGGACCCACTTCGTTCACAAGACCCTTGGTAGTTTGGGCGTCGCAGCGAATTTGATGAAATGGACGATTGACGTGCCAAAAAGGGCGGCGGGTCCGAACAAAAATTAGGCGCTAACGTCCTTAACAAGCCTGCTTTCGTCTCCTCGCCGAACTGACCTCTTGGATTTTGCCCACTCCACGTTTCAAATTGTTAGTTCCTTGTGTCCTCGTTCAGGACAGAAGAGAATGTGACCCTACGGCACCTCGGTCCATTATGCCTTTGCCAATCGTTCCTTTATCAACGGATTGGCTTGGAGTGCGGTTCTGCCAACCTCCAACATACGATGTTTCCACCACGTCTCCAAGAAATTAATGCACACTTGGCATTCCCCGCGGTACGCCTCCGTTGGCAAGGCAGCTTCCCCATGGTATTGGCGCGTATGGGTCGTCTGCTTTGGCCTATATAATGCCCGACCCCGAGAACACCATCCCACCAATACGCTTCATTCGATATTGTGGACACAAAGGTTCTTCTACCGTTGACTATGGACAACCCGAATGAATACAATCAAGACTGGCCCCCAAGTGTAGGCCCCCTTTCTTTCGTAGCTTCAGCTCGACTCAACGCACGATCTCCCAAAGGCAATGCTCTCGTTCAACAGGCATGTTTTTGGTGAAAAAGAGGTCGTCTGTCAGTGGGTGGACAACGGGACACCCTGCAACGACCTAGTAAAGGGGAGGAACTTCAAGGACCACCTACATGACAGGCACGGGGTCACGTCCGACTTGCAATCATACGTGTGTCAATGGCACGGATGCCCTAGCGACCAACTTGAAATGAGGAGGTCGAGCCTCAAGAGGCACACGAAGGAACAGCACGTTCCCTTCAGGTGGCCCTGCCCGTACTGTAGACAAACGTTCACGAGGGAGGTGACCCTCATAACTCATATTGGACGGTCCCCCGAACATGAATAGCATCCAGTGAGTGTATAACTACATATATATGATCGGTGATTAGTAACTTATAACGAATTGCAGGTTATTCAATCATATTATTCTTGATCACATCGAGCCTCCCCAATAAAGGCCTTATTGAACTATACACCCTGATAGTGATCCAATACCTACCTCCCCTTAGTCTAGTCTACTCTCTGATTCCGGGTACACCATCAGACATAGTTACGTTCCGCATTCAGCATAATACAGGATTTTCGGCGCTGTACGTTGAGGTATGAACCACTCTTTAATTGATCGCGAAACCTGCCCTCCACAACGAGTGTAGCTCATAGTGTTCACTTCAGTTCACTGCTCGAACGTACGTTGTGCACTGATTGAGATCTTTTGGGGTGATGACTGCACGTGCTGATTCTGCCATGCAGTACAAGAACAGCCAATGACACGTCTCGAGATCTCCGTGAGAGGAGTCATTCCGGGCACTCCGCGGGAATTAACTCTGCACAGCATGCGCCTTGGCAGTCTGCCAACCAACTGCAAGCGGGTGGTGTTGGAGGACGATCGTGCCAATAATATTTATCGGGCACCCTATCCATTCATTCGCCTTCCATGAGGGTGTTATGCGATACGTAAAAGGTAGGCTATGTGTGCTGATAGAGGCAGCGCTCCATGCCTCGTGGAACCTGGCCGTTGGCAAGCCGTAGCCAAGCTGGCAAAACACAACGTTTTGATGCAAGCCAATATCCATTTCTTCCAGTCCATTCATGGTGCCTTGTCCAACTTTCTTGCCAATCCACGTTCTGCTTCTATTAATCGCACAGTGTGGAGGTTCCGCCCCAGAGGTTGGCAAGGTTGGTGAAATTCGGACGTATTGGCGCTCATTCCGGCTCCCTGGGCTGGTGATTGAGTAGTTATTCTAGTCGATGACACTCCCGAGACGTCCGAACCGTTCCACGGAATGGCAGCCAGGTCTAAAACTCATTTCCAACGTTCCCCGTTTGACAGCACGGATTCATAAGAATTGGGGTTGAGCTGATATCCAGGCTTTTGTTGGCAGGACCTCTTCCCCAATATCAATGTTCTATTGGCAGGGCGGCCCGATCAGTTTTGTAAAGTCGAACTCCAGCGAAGGTTCTTGAGAGAAGAGTTTCATGGATAAAAGGTAGGATCTCTGTGTTCTAGTCTACACGCAATCCACTCACAACAGAACCACTTCACAATGTCGAATCCTTTCAATGAACAGTACCTTTTCAACGGTCATCCTTCCGCGAATGTAGTCATTCCTGAATATCCTTGGTGAGTCCCGCACGGGAGTTTTCATTGGAACCTAGTTTTACGACGGTTACTGCTGCAGCATAGAACCTAGCGACTCTACACTTGACTGGCTAACAGATCCGTTACAAGCTCCTGGTAAATTGCGCCGCCTTCTTTCCGTTTCTCAAGCACTGACAGCTTCTGGTGCCAGAATTTGCTTATAATTCATGGATCCCCCATGATAATGCTCTGGGATTGTCCGGAATGAATAAACCCGAGTCTGTTCGGGCCGCAGATCCATTCGCCTGTCCATCTGCAACGACCACATGGGACGAGACCGACAGACAATTCTTCAGTACTTCGGTTTGGCACCAGCTTTCCCCACCTCCCGGTGTGCTGCGTCCTTGTCAGCCACCTGCTCCCCATTACTCGTCCGTTCGCGGAGGAACAGCACTTGTTGGGGTTGAGGGGACTCTCGTTCCGGACCCGGCATACCCTGTAACACTACCAGAGTATCATCCCGTCCAGAAACCAGCCGTGCGCTCACCGGACAAACACGTCAACGCGTCCCGATCGCTAGTCCAATCTACCTCCCCTTCAACCCACTCACTACGTCATTCACCCTATCCTATCGGTCCCGACAGCACGAGACGCAGCGCTTCGCCCGTCTCTTTCCATCAGTGTCAATGGTTCGACGGCACTCGACCATGCGGTGCGCTCGTGGCGGGTGCCAAAAATGCGATCGGACAACATTTGCAGAGAGTGCACGGGCTCCGTCTCAAGGCCGACAAGACGATCCAGGTCTGTCACTGGGAGATGTGTCAGAAACCGATGCGAAGGGAAAGCATTCCACGTCATATTCTTGCCGTCCATATGCAGGACAAAGTACTCTGCCCCAGTTGTGGATCGCGTTTTGCACGCACGGATTCTATGCAGAGGCACCAGAAGATGCAGTGTCTGGCCCAGGGAGAAGCATCTGATGCTTGCAAAGCGGAGGGTGAGCTCGCTTGCCGTACGTAGACTTCGCTATCAAATCCCGGTTGCGATTTCCATACTTGGTCTAGCAGTTGATCTTCGCGATAGAATTATTTCTTGGGTAGTGTCTCATTTTTCTAGGTTTCAAGTTGGATATGGTGTGGTGTTGTTACATCCTTGCGGACTTTTACTACTTACTTGTCTGAAAGCTTATCTTTTCTGAGCATATTATTGTACATACCTATGGATGTGTCGACATTAGCATTACAGAGTGTGTCAGGTACATGAAATGCGCATTACGCAGTCGGATCCCATGAGTGAAGAGGCAGTGAAGCAATAGCTATCAATTCCTTCCTGGATACTTGACTTTGCCCCGGAGCACTTCCATGAGTAATCCTACTGCGGAACCCTCTTTCTCCCCCTGCCTCTCCTTCTTGCTCTTATCCCTCTCACCTGGGTGCATAAGAGCAGATCGTCTCTTCTCGGCGCTACTCCCTTCTGCATCCTGGCGGGCACGTGCAAACACCGGCGCAGTCTGCAATGCGATAGCAGGCATCGAGAACCGTTTCCTCCGTCGTGTAGTGTCTTCCCTCGAAACCACACCATCGTCCACTGCACCCTGCCGTGTCACTCCTACACTCTCTTGCGAGTGACTGTCGAAAGATGCAGGGATAGAAGATCCCTCGCGTGGTTGATCGCGTAGGCGGACTTCGATCCCAATCTCGTCTTCGCCATTTTCTCCGTCGGCTTCGTCTTCTCCCTCTCTCACTGAACCGAGACCGGGGGCACTCGAAATCGAGGAGGGTATACTGAGACCACGCTCGTGCAGAGTGAAGTCTTCGAGAATGTCGTGGTAACTCCGCGGACGCGTTGGGGAGGGGCGTACTCGGATTGGACGCGTCGGGACGTATCCGTAGTCCTCTTGACGGTTGTCCTGGTTCACACCTTCGTCTGATACATCTTCGGCGTGCAGGTGCAAAGGGGAAGGCGGTTTGGGGTCCGAATCTCCGGAGAAAATACGAGGGAGATGTGTGATACGCTTCGAAGGGCTGTTCGTGGCGCTGCCAGGGACCCCGTGTACCTGAGTGTGCGGATCCCTCAGAGGGCTGCTCGCTTTTGTAGGGCTCGTACTAAGACGTGATTTTCGGGAAGGGCTACTGCTCAGTCCGATGCGTGAGGGGCTGGCGCTGAGTGCCGCTCGCGAGGGACTCCGGCTCAGTGCACCCACAACGGGACTGAGGTCCATCGCCATCAGAGCTTCCCCAATGTCCTTGCTAGCTACTTGACGAGATGGGATAGATAACCACGGTTGAATGCCACGGATCGTGTCGGGGTTTTCGTCAGCTTGAGGTGTGGATGGCCGGTCTAATGGCGTCCGACTAGAGGAAGACGGTTGTGTTGCAGATGATGCGGGAGAGAATGGCTCAGGGCCAGTTGGAGATGGTACAATGAACGGGAATGCTGCCTCGTAACACTCCTCGCAAGCCCGAACAGGTTTCGGTTTCTGCCTCTTGTGTGCAGGCGATGCATCACCGTCATCTTGAGCTATGTAAAATGTCTTGTAGACACTCGTTAGTGCTCCCGGATACGGGGTTAAATTCGAGAGTAAAAATTTACCTTGCCAGAACACGCCGCGCAAACGACACGTCCACAAAGCCTGCAATGATGTTTCCTTCTCCAAGCCCCTCCTCCTCCCACCCTTTTCCCGACCTGATGCCTCTCGTTCTCGTCTTGTTCGATCTCCGACTTCTGCTTTCCTTCAGCTCCACTACTATTTTCCTTTCCGACCCCCCACCCAAAAACGTCACCTAACCTAAGGTCCAACACGAATCCAAATGGCTGGCCGCACCTCATGCACGTATCCGTTCTTGAATCCGGAATCCAGACAGGCGGAAGAAAATTATCCAACTGTGCACGACGAAGGCGAGAGCGAGAGGTCCCATCCAACGACGAACCTGCCTGCGGATGTCCGAGAGACGTCTCATTTCCATCTCCTGCTTCTTCCAACTTGTGTTCATAGTCAATATCGTCGCTCTCACTCGCAAATGCCCGTAGTGCGCGTCTGAGGTGGACACCCGAGGTGCTTGCCGAGAGAGTCGAGTCGGGATTTGACAATGCAAGTGCCGCTAGACGCGCGGCACGTGCAGTCCGGATGGAGTTTACCCAAGAGCTGAGACTGTTAGAATCCTCCATGTTGGGTGTGGATGAGCCTTGATGGATGAGCGCGTGACGGCTGATGAGCACACGAAGCAATAGTAGCACTTACCATGATGCAGGGCAAACGATCCTTCCGGACTTAGCACTTCGACCCTCTCCTCACCTCCACCTCTAGATCCCACACCACTGGGCCGATCGACGACCATAACTACCTCCGTGTCAACAAGACTCATGTAACCCCTGCACCACCACTTCTCTTCTTCATTGCCACCGAGCGCGTTTATCGACACCTTCCGCTTACGAGGGCTCTGACCGCCTCCGTCATGAACGAGGACGCCCACACAAGTTTCTTCGCGTTCAAGCCATAATAGGTAATCACTGAGCAGTAAGAACTCGAACGGCTTTCGTCCAGTTCCTTCGCCTTCGCTACCTGACCGCATCAGCGTACCACGCTTGACGAGTCGCCTTCCCGGCGCTACAAGTGGGGTAAGCACAGGTGGCAGGTCACGAGTGTTGCGCTGGAAGGATATCAACGCGAGCGTTTGTGCATGAGCGGCGAGCGACGTATTGAGAGAGTGAGTGACTGTCCATGAATCAGTGAATTGTATACGTTCCAAATTTACAGATCCGTAAGCCTACTCTTCTCAACCAGTCCTCGAGCTTCTTGTAGCTTCTCCCATTCAGGGTCATCAGGATGAGTAGAATCGAGTAGGTCTTTGAGCAATAAGAGGTATCGCGGACACCGTTGCACGGGTGTGAGAAGGTAATCTCCCAACCTAAGATGTGCGCACACAGGGTGAGATTCCTGGGCTCGCAGGAAGGCTGCAAAGGCTGGATTTTGTGTGGAAGACTGTGAGAGCGAGGTCAGAAAGGCTAATGCGGCAGGAAAGGCCGTGATGAACGGGGCATATAGAGAAAGATATGGAAAGTGTGCCAGAAGCAGGGTCGAAAGCGGAGTATTATGGTAAGACGTTGGCGCGGACGGGTGGACTCGTCTAGACAACGCAGCAAAGAATGTATGATGAAAATTCCAGATATCGATGAAGTTTGAGAAGAGTGTCGTTATCTCGTTTCGTGTCAGAAGCGGCTTGGATGTATCCAGTGATCGAAGGATGGGCGTTAGGAAATGCTGACCGAAATGAAAGGTAAATCGCTGGAAACTACGGGGGAATAAATACACACATTGTAAACGAGATCAAGGCCATCGAGGTAAGATTTCTCGGTGGCATAAAACTCCGAGATGATTCTGGACCGCTTTATCTGTCCGTCGCCACCAGTCTGTGTCCGCCTATGTGACCTTGTAGCCGGGTTGAGCGACCTGCGCTTCACCCGACGGTGCTGGTGTACGACGACTGATTCTTCTGCGAGTGAGTCGAACGACGCGAGACTTGCGACGGACTGTCTGTGAGCAGCGAGTGCGGAGCTGGGAGTAGTTGGGAGAGAGATGCGGCGAAAAGGAAGGTGAGGGACAGGGAGCGGGGAGACGGATACTGACTCTGACGTTGGGAAGGAAACAAAGTGAGTTGGGTTGGCCGACGACATCGCCAGCGACAGTGGCGGCGGTCGGATCGCAGCTGAGAACGGCAACTTTTTCGGGGACGACGACGACGAGTGTCGCACCTCGTTCGGTGCGGAGTTGACGGGCCGAGTCTCAGACTGGCAGCAAATCACTCGAATCCAAAAAAGGAAAATCTCTTGTGACACAACCTTGCCTCGGCTCGGGAGAAACAAAAAGATCTGGCCAACGTGGGGATCGAACCCAAGACCTTCGCGTTATTAGCACGACGCTCTAACCAACTGAGCTAGTCGGCCAATGTACGGTGGACCCAAAAGTTCCAATATCAATATCAATATCATTTATTGTTTAGTTTTTGTAAATTCTCCCACTCTGGTATCGTCGCCCAGCTCGACACGCATGACAGAAGCTACGCAACAAAAAGGATGGCCAACGTGGGGATCGAACCCAAGACCTTCGCGTTATTAGCACGACGCTCTAACCAACTGAGCTAGTCGGCCGATAGCGCCGTCCCCTCAAAATTATGTTACGTAATGACAAGGACAACGCTTACACCAGAAAACATGAACAAACTTTGTTGAAACAGTACACCTGTTCTGGCTTCGGAGGAGCCGCTGGATCGCTGGATCGCTCATTCTCATTAGGTGGCGGGCGCCGGGAAAGCGACGCATCAAATTCAAGTGAGTGTCCACCTGACCAAGACCAGGGTTCACTCGGTCCCATGATCATTCTGTAGCAAGGCATTATAAAGCGAGAAGATGCATTGCGCACATGCGACGCTTCCGGTTATCGAGGGCAGCCTGTGGTCATATATCTTTACTATCGTTTCCTTTGGTCTCCATTTCCTTGCCCTGAACGTCGGATTCGCACACTGCCAGGACTTGTCTGTACCTCCAACATGGCGGGTCAGTGGAACTCAGTGCCCTTTATCAATTGTTATACTCACATATTCTTTTGTAGGAACCTAAGAACAAGTATACCCTTGCGGAGCGACTTGCATCCTCGCAGAATGCTATTGACAGCCTCCTTCCCAAGCTGAATGAAACTATCGGATATTTCAACGGTATGCCCTTTTCCGTCACGCAGCCGCGTCTCACCCCTTAAACTCACACCGGTCCTGCTGTCATAAGATCTGGGTTATTGGCAAGGTGGAAATGTCCTCTCCGCCATGGCTAATCAGGACCACATCACACATCAACCTTTGAACCAAGCTGTTGTGACCACGTATCTGAACAAAGTTTTCTCTCTATACACTAATTATTCGACGTTGTATAATGACGATGCATTATGGTGGGCAACGGCTGCGTACTACGCCTATCGTGCATATGGTGATGAGAATCTGCTGAGTCACGCGATACAAACATGGGAACATATCAAGACCTTGTGAGTAGAGCGCATCTGACTCGCGCTCATCATTGTTGACCGATGAACGAACCCACAGCCAGATATCCGAGGAGGATGCACAAGTCGGTCGTATACCCACCAAGAGCTTTCCAATTAAGGGGTCATGTGAAGGCAAAACCATGTGTGGGGGCGTCTTCTGGGTGAGCCGAAACCTGCAAAAATGGTACTGCACGCTAATAGTGAAAACAACTCCTAGCGTCCTGTTCTCAATGATACAGCAGTCAACTCTGTCACAACCGGGTAAAGGAATATTTGTCTCTTGCCAATGATGATCATTCTGATGTCATGCCAAATAGATCATTCCTAACGTGCGCAATGTAGTAATTAAATGATGGCGACGTAGTCTGATAACGATAACCTTCATCCTAGCCTCTCAGCATACCTCGCCGAGCTGACTCACAACTCGACATATACTGATTCTGCCATTGCAGCTGCAGCTTGGATGCAAAATCTCAATATGAACAACGATGGTCTCGCGCTGGACACCATCTACGCAAATGACTGCTCGCGCTCACCAGCCACCGAACTGTTCACATACAATAGCGGAAAACTAATTGAGGGACTGAGCGTGCTTTCTGATGTCGCCGGTGATGAAAGTTGGCAAAGCTTGTGAGTGGTGAGGAGGTCGCCATGCACGGGATCATTGATTCGTGGGTTTCACAGCATGTTAAACACCACCGCCGCCGTTCTCTACACTACAGCGTGGCAGGGTACTAACGGTGTGATCATCGAAGGCGGAGTCACAGAAGAGGATGATGACATTGTCGGATTCAAGAGTGGGTCCTCCTGTAATTTGCATTGTTCAATACAATAACATGACCGCACAATAGGCATCTTGGTTCGTGCCTTGCATGAAGCATGGGCACGAAATCCAGGTGATGCGCAGTTGCAAGACATCATTCAAAGCTACATCAACGTTCAGGTGTGTGATCAACCAAATGACTTTACGTGCGACTCGACGCCTCGCTTCCTAGTACAATGCGCTGATGGAACTTGCGTCGACGCAATACGAAGATACGAGGTGGTATTCAGCTGCGTGGGCAGGACCGCAACCCACCGGGTACACCCCATGGGGCCAACTCGCTGCTCTGGACGTATTGGTCTCGAGTATTGATGTTAATCCCGTGGTTTGAGTATTGGAAAATGAAAATACTGATCGATTAGCACATGAGTGAAATAGGGGATCTGATCTTAGATCCTGTAAATCCGAGTCAACAAAGCTGCTCGCATAAATACCTCACCACTAAAAGGGCCCCCACGTTGGAGTTACCCCCATCTCAGTGTTGCATGCTACATTGACAACCTCATCATGTCTTCATCAGTGGTCCAACTCTCATGCCTTCCTCCGTGTCATGCATTGATTCCTTCCTGTAGAATACATCTTCGAAGCCCGACCCCTCAACTCAGGGCTCCACTCCGAGCTGTGGAAACCCGCAATGCCACTGCGGAGCAACGTACGTGGTCTACAATATTTTTAATGAACTCATCTCCTGATGAATTTCGTCTCTCAGTTGTTCCTGCAAGCCTGGTGAATGTAAATGTTGAGGAGGATTGGAGATAGGGGCCAGTGTGATGTACAGTGAACAAAGGCATCTGCTTAGTGCAAGGCTCGGTCTATCCAGCGTCTTTTGAGGTGCAGAACGTATTCTAGGTTACGAACCGTTTATGTAATAGTTGTGACTATGGCGTTGAACGTGGATGAATCCAGAGGTGTCTTCCAGTGCATGTTAGTTCGACGGATGATCTCGACTTCGCCGCGGCTTGCAAACATCGCCGATCGGTGCCCGTTTGTATGTGGTTACAGTGCCAGGTATGTATGTGAAGAGATTTGTTGACTCGGAGTTACAGGATCCGGGATCAGATCCCCCATTATTCACTCGCGTGCTGTCAACCAATTGACCAGTATTTTCATTCTCGAACACTCAAATCGCGGGATTACAGTAACACCAGCACTCGAGACCCATACGTCCAGCGCAGTGAGTTGGCTCCATGCAATGTAGGGGGTCAGTGTGGGCCCGCCCACGCAACTGAATACCACCCACAAGTTCCATCAGCGCATTGTCAAACAGCGGGGCGTCAAGTCGCACGTAAAGTCATTTGGTTGACACACACCTAAACCTAGAGTCTAGACGTGTCTTGTAGCTGCGCATCACGTGCCCATGCTTCACCCAAGGCATGATTCAAGACGCCTATCGTTACATGCAATCATGTTTGACAGGAGAAATGGATATGACCATCCAGGACGGCCGACGAAGCGTGGTCCCTTCGACAACATTGAAATTTGTGACAAGGCAGGGATGATGAAGAGCTGATGGCCAAGATATCTTGTTGGTCACCTCCGTCATGATGTCGACGGGAATTGGGAGTTTCTAGTCGTATATGCCGCGACATGACACGGACTCAGAATGCGTAGATCAATGCCTCCCATCTTCAGTACCCGAGCGCAAACGAGGTATCAATGGGGGAAAGACAGCGTATGACTTGTCTGACAAGCTAACATTGTGAATGCACAAATGCTTACCGGGAAAGGACCATACGAGTCCGACAGGATATTGCTAAGCTTACGAATCGTGATATTTCCACCGTATCCTCCGGTCGCAAGATAGCTGCAATCCGGGGATAGAGCAATTGACCAAATCTTTTGGCTATCCTCGATGGCTGGACCTATCTGAGTGAGTGTCGATGTGTCCCAGAACGTGATGGAACGGCTTGCAAAGGTAGCAAGGAACTTCCCATTGGAGGCCAGAGCAATGCACTCAATGTCCCGACCACCGTGAACCTGCAATTCAGCTAGTTGGGACCCAGTAGATGCGTCGAAAGACTTGATTTTGTTGTTGCTAGATACAGCAAAAATTTGCTGCCCATTGCTTGACCATGCAAGTGGTGTTACCGCGACCAAGTCGTTGGAAATCTCGTTGTTGATCTTGACGTGCTGGTCACCATTGTGACTGTCAAAGTCATGGATGGAGGATTGAGAGAGCATGGCGATGTGTTCACCATCTGGGGAAAACCTGACACCCCCGACAGGACCATCATGTTGGAGCGGGCCAACCAATCTTTCCCCAGTGAAGATGTTCCAGACGCTCGCACTCTCGTCGGGCCTAGCACCAGTGGTGACAAACATGGTGGAGTCCGGTGAGATGTCCACTGCACCCACATCTGTTGTGCCCTCCACTTCGACAGCCTTTTCCTGGGTTTTCGCGTCCCACACGCTTGTCCCCTTGGCAGTCCCACACACTATCCACTTGCGGTCCCTCGACACAGAAATGGCGTTGGTCTCGACTGTTCCCATTTGCGTTCCCACCTCTTGACCATCTGCAACTCGCCACCGTCGAACCCCCTCCCAACTCCCGCTGAGTAAGTGCGTGTTGTCTGGGTGGAAAGCGACTGAGTATATTGCGCGAGAGCCGCCTGCTGCAATCACAGTTGCTTCATCTGACTGACTTTTCAGCATTGTACCAATCGTTCTCGAGAACTGCTAGTACATACTGGTTTTCGTTGACGACATCCTCCCAGTGGTGCAGGCACGTAGGTTTTGCAGTGTCAAGAAACAATGCGTTGAGTTGTGATATGCAGAGACTTGCTGTTGACCTCCATATACAGTACTAGATGTAAGGCCGGTTTTCGGTAGAAACCTTGTTTACAACTGTTATATGTAGTAAGAAACTTCCACGGGCGCGTTTTTCGTCACAGCTACAACCTCCCCCCCAGTGACCTTGTAACCAAGGTAACAGGTTTCCTTACGCACAGGCGCTCCATGTCTTGGCGCCTATTCTTACTCCGAGATCCCAGCTGGGTGCGACCAAGTTGTTGCTACTCGGTGTCCCTTGTGTGGCCATTATTTAAGTGCTTCATCCTACTGTACTCCTCGTTCACTCATTCCAACTATCCAGTCACATACAGGCCTTCTATGTACGTAGTCATGTTATGTTGGGTAGGGGAAATGAACCGGAACATGATGTGAGAGCGAAAACAGACAAGGAGACAGCAAAGTGACGATGACGACGTACATGGAGAGAAACACACGTTGATAAAAACACATACCCATATCACAATATCTCCACGACCTCAATATGCATATCCCTGGCGAAGTTGTTCCCGCATCACACGAAGTACGAATATGTTATATACCCCTTATATGGTATAAAAGTTGTATAAATTGTATAATGGATTATAAAGGTCAGCACGAAGGACAATCTCTATCGTGCTGGT
>JBBPNN010000801.1:0-15655 GCA_038090935.1 Hortiboletus campestris | reverse complement strand
ATTCGGGTTCAAGTCGAGGTTTGCAAATATGACGCGTGTCGTGGCGTGCCGGGGACGTTCCTTTTTGTTTATGTTTTGTTTTGCAAACCGCTGTCATCGATTCCTACGTGGCACTGCCGCAAGACCAAGACGGACTCGCAACCCGTTGACGCGCCCCGCCCCACCCCATCTCGGACAAAGGGTGATCCGACGTTGCGCGATGCGGCCCGGGACAAGCGTCCGTCGCGATCTCGGTACATGGATTGATGCCCATATGCCCATGGACAGACAAACGGTGGCGGGATTTCGATCGCATTGATGGATGAGTATGGAAGAGCCCATGCATGGAATGAAATCATGATCGTATCCTGGACGACAAAGACCTTGGGTCGCAACCACCCCGGACCGGGACCCACATTCGGATCTTTCCCAAGTACCATTGGGACTTTACAAGTCATTTGGCTTTCCAAGGCATGTATGGGTGGCGTCGGCGTCGGGCGCCACACACAACGTAGGCCCAGTAGGAATGTGACGGTGTACTCGGCCTCCTATCTAGAAAAGAAAAAACGGATCCCGGCAAACACCTCGGAACAAGGTTGATTTCCCTCGTACTACCAGTAGTACCGTATACATACGTGGGGTCGCTCGCCGCCACTACATAGCAACCCTGCAGCACAGCCCCCCCTATAGCCCGGTGCTACGACGACCACGACGCCCAAAAAAGGGCGACTACACCGAGCCCGTCACGGTCATGCGACAGTGTCATTACAGCACCCTACCATTATGATTGAACGCGCGCCCCGACCGCACCCGTCGAGCCAAGCCAAACCCACTCAGTGGCGGCACTGTGTCCCATAATCATTGTCAGTGCCATCCCAGCGCTCCACGCTCTTCGGTCCATGTACGGTACTTGCCGCGATGCCTTGTACTTGTCGGTGTGCCGCGCTGCCTCTATATACATATTACACAGGCGCCAGGCACGCTGTCCAACTCTGTTCTCTCTCGGGATCAACGCCGCCAGTCAACAAGAACGAAAACGGACGCGCGCTTTCAAACCTTTTTTTTTTTTTTGGGTCCTGTTCGGTTTCGGCCTGGGAGCGCCGAAGCGCCTCTGGGATCGGACGTGTAGCGGGATGCATAGACCACGGTATCGCGTTTGACCTGAGCTCGCCTCATAGTACAGGACCGTCTGCTCGTACTGATAGGATCACCTCTGAATCCCGGGCCCACGTGGTCTTTGGCATGGGCGCGTTTTGTGCACACACCTGAAACGTGTCGCCATGTGGGACGCGAACGCAACTGAAACTGTCCAGTGGCGCTCGAGCTCGACTCGGGAACGGTTTCATCCGGACGACGACGAGTACTACTTTGCCACCGATGTCGCGCGTGATGTCAACCTAAAAGTACACACGACGACGCACGTTTCAACGTGGCACTTGCCAGCACGAGTTGTCTGCGTCGTCAAGTCTTTCCGACGCCGGGGGGCTTCACAAGACAGATAAGAATACACACATTCTGTTTCACGATGTAAAACTACCCTACACAACAACGAGCCTCCAAGGCTGGTAGTTTCTAGCTGCATCCTTCTTTGGTATATCTCTACGTTTGGGATGAACGGGAAAAGAGACAGCGGGAGAGGAGGGGGGGAAAATAGTAAGGAGAAAGGAACACGGAGCAAAACAAGACGCACGGCATCCTCTATGTTTGTCGTAGAAGGATTATAACGGAAATGTAGATGAGATAAACATCGGCCACCACGCAGACAACGTCAGATCGGCACAAGATTTCGAGGGAGGAGGGTAAACAGAGCACGGGGCGGTGACGACGAAGCACTGCGAAAAAACAAAAACGCTAGGACTTGGGCGCTGGCTTGGACGCGGATGGCGCTGGAGGCGCGGATAGGATGGGGGGCTGATGCGCGGGGTGGGGCGCCGACTCTGCTTGCGCTTGCTCGGGTTCACCTGTGCCGGTGTCCTCCTCGACGGGTTTCATCGCGTCCGCGTCCGACTTGGCGACCGGGCTCTCGTTTCCGCCAGTAATCGAAAGTTGCGCGTGTCGTCGCCGGGCAGCTTCTTCCTCTTCCGCACGCCGTATGATGTCTATCTCGCCTTGAACGACAATCCCCTCTAGCCACTGGTGGTGGTTCAAATCAGAAGCCTTGGCTCTCCTGTCCGGAAAGAGACGCAGCATCGGTGATAAGAATGCAGCAATCGCATCTGCCTCTTCTTTCGGGAACAAGTACTTGTCATGCAAGACAGCTTCGAGTGGCCAGAAACGTAACTTGTTGATATGCCGTAATTCACCTAGCATGGGCAACCACTATGAGCGATATGCACGACGCGCAAGGCAAGATTTGGTAAGTACACGCACCCTTCCGATTGAAGAATTCTGAGCTGTATTTACCAGAAAACGCGATTGCTTTCGGGATCTCGCCGATGAGTTCGATGATTTGAGCAATGTGGTCATCGTCTTTACTGTAGCGTGATCCAGAAGCCGGATCGAACAAATAATCTCCACCCGTGATGAGTTCAAAGATCTGTGGAGTGTTGGCACATGTCGCATGGCTCCACGTGAGAACCGACTCACCACACATGCGACGCTCCAAATATCAGCGCTAGAACCCCATTTTGCGCCAAGAATAACCTCTGGGCAGCGGTACTGCCGCGTCTGTATGTCGTCGGTAAAGTGATGTTCCGTCCACGTCGCTAGAGGGATGAGACATGAGCACTCGAGACACGGATGTTCGATGGGGCGACAGTTCATCACGATGTACCATTTCCTAGATCCGCAATCTTAACCGTGATCTTTTCCATGCCTTCGAGTATGCTCGAGGTCGTTGACGTATCGGCGAAGCTTGGCTGGGGTGATTCTCCGGACATGATGGATGTAGAAAGCTTCGGGTCTGCGGAGATTAGATCGCTTGAGCCAGCAGGCTTCGCGGTAGATGGGGTTTGTGATTGTGGAGGCGGGAAACTGGTTGTCGGATGGTTCGGCGCCATTTGTGTGAGCAGTGATGGTCCTGGGGGCTGCGCTGGGTGAGGAGAGGTCATTTTGTTAAACCCCGGATCTAGGGAAACGTCGGAAATTCGCTGAGCGGTGACCTCGGTAGAATCCGCTCTCCTGGAACTTGAACTTGCTTCTAGAACGCTTAGGCCAGCAGTGGGGGCGGATCCAGAGGAGTTCTCTTTCGTGACGGAGCCTGAGCCGAAGGAGCCGGGCTTCGACGTTGTTTCACCATCAATCTTGCTCATGCCAAACGCAAGCTTGTCGAACTTGGGACTGCTACCGAAGGACAAGGACGAGGACGGGGATGGGAGCGGTTGTGACCCGGTTATGTAGACCGACTCGGAACGTGGAGTCTGGTTACCTCCACGCCCTTTAGAGGGTGGCACACCGATGAGTCGCGAGGGGGGCGGGGTAGTGTTGGCAGCGGCAGCCAACTCGGCTGCGATGATGGACTCGACATCGTCGATGCAGATGAGGACGTTTTCCGGCTTCAAGTCTGAATAGAAAGGTTATCGTGTGCCCGTGAGTTGTTCCTAAAAAAGAGCACAGACCAGTATGAATGACACCGCAGCAGCGGTGCATGTAGTCTAGACCGAGTAACACTTGCTTGGCTATTTGCTTCACCAAGGGCATGGGGACACCTTTGTTCTGATGCCGTTTGATGAGGCCAAGTAGGTTCTCGCCGAGGACCTCGAAGACCATGCAGACGTGCGTGCCATTTGGCCCCTTGTGTTTAAAGTGGTCAAGGAAGGATATAACGTGTGACCGGCCCGGATGAGTCTGAGACGGGGAAGGTGCTGGGTTCGGGTTCTCAGGAATGGGCCTGACCGGGGGGGTGGAAGAAGTGATGAGGCGTTGTAGGAGCTTTATTTCGTCCAGAGCGGTCTCCGTGTATCTCGGAGCGGATTTGACGACTTTGAGGGCGACATGGCGATTTAACCTGATTTCCGAATGAAATAAAGTGACATGTGAGAAGCAAGATCACGAAGAAGCCGGCGTTTGCATACTTGGTATCCTTGGCAAGCCAAACGGTGGAAAAATGGCCCCAGCCGAGCTTTCTGACCACGATGTATCTCCCATCTGAAAAGGCGTCGCCAATGTGGACGGGATGATAGCCCCCTTTAACGTAGTCTTCCCAGTCCTCCTCCTCTTCTGTCATGACGGATTGTGAATGAGATGTATATGAACCGTGAGACATGACGGGTTTTTCGGGGGTATGCTGTAAACGAAAAACGATAAGGACTTGTTGGAGGCACCCCGCGATAAGGAGGTTCGGAAACCCTGAGAGATAAGCTTACCGGTTGTCCAATAGGGTATTTGGTGGATTATAGATCCGTGAATGCGAGAAAGATCTTGCTCGCTATCAAACACGACTCGGACGGACAGAGAACTCGCAGCGGGTAGACTATCCAGCGTCCTTTGCTACCGTCGCTGCGCAGCCTCTGCAAAAGGGAATTCTTCCCTCAACCTTGAACTGCCCATATCAGGAAATCACAGATTCGCATATGATTGGTCTGCTGACTAAGCACCGGCACGCGACCACTACACAACATACTCGCGTCCTGATCACCCTCTTATCACAGCTCTCGCATATCCCTGCCCTACCATCTTTGTAAATCACTTTTTGTCGTCAAGTGGTGCCGTGTTTGTTTTTCACGTCGTTGCCAAACAACCGTTCCTGTTTTGGGTCGTTCTGTCTTTTTTTTTTAGTTCATTACGTCGTACGCATGTTCGGTTGCAGTAAGGATCTCGTCACGGTCAAGAACGATGATCGAGGCAGCAACGCTTTATCGCATTCCTACAACCAGCCGGCATCAGTCAGCGCGCCTACCCGAACCCTGATGTGACTACTCATACAGCGTACTATCGATGGGGAGGTGTCCTCTCGCCATAGTATTTACTGACACGTTTCTGCCTCGCGGATCGCGGCACCCCGAGTGGACCCATTGATCCTGATTGATCTTCTGATCATGGACCATTCAACCCCGCACAAGGCTTGTATCTTCCACGGACCGACTCAGATGGGCCGCCTTACCCACCATGCGCAGACCACGTGTTCTGGACATGACCCAGCCTCACTCTCGATATCGCTCGCATCGCAAAATGCCTTCTTTCCCTAGCGCTTCCATCCGCTGATCGTAGATTACAACTCCCAGTGGGTCTTACTGCTGGAGTACACGAGGCTTACTTCTGACGTCCACTCTTTGTCTGCAACGTTGACGTTGCGTGTGACCGCCAACCCGCATAATTATCATTTTCCCCTCCACGGTGCTGTGCCTACAGCAATACTTGTCGTCATTTTCTCAGACAATTGACCATACTGATCTTGCATCTTTACTGATGCCCAATGTTGCCTGCTGATCTCGACGACGAACAAAGGTGTGGTGGCTCCCTTGTTCCCCCTGCGTGCGATAGTATCCTGATGCACTTCAAACAATTCATCAAGGGCTCACTTTGCCCATGAGCACCCTAATGATCTCGACTCTAGCCCATCCTCACCATCGTCGGGCACACCCACATTCCCGGACCCCCGACGTCGTTCTTCGAAATCGGCATCACATCATCGTTCACGTTCCACCGCAGACGGGTCTAGCAGCAGCAGCCTCCTAGCCCGCCTCATCTCTCGAGAGGAAGAAGTCCGCGAAATCAATTCAACTCTCGTCGTCACCAATGAACGTCTCGAAGCAGAATCATCCCGTGCAAACGCTGCAGAACGTCGTGCCCTCGATTACTTTCATCGCCTGCGGATCGCAACCGAGAATCGTGAACGTGCGGAACAGGAATCGGCCAGGCTCCGAGAGGAGCTCAAGCTGTACAAGCTGCAACTCGATAATGCACAAAAGGAAATCTTTCGGGCCCAAGATATCATCAATCAGGTTGCTTCCCAGCGGAACGAAGCGGAGGCGGAGGCTGCGAGAGCCAGAACAAAGGCAAGGAAGCTGCAAGAAGAGAAGCTCGTGATGCTTGCCCGCGAGGAAGGCCGCAGGATGGGATACGAAGAGGGGCTATCCATCGGTCGTAGGATAGCCTATGACCAAGGTAGAGGTCGTCGGCTCACATCAGACCGGCTTCCTCATCATCATTTCTTCCCAGAACTCCAGGACGGCGATGAAACCGTCCGTGAACTCGGCGATGCCACCACAGAGGAAGAACGTGATGATCCACGATCCCATAGTGAGTTACGCTCGGCTGCATCAATACGACAACAATCGTACGTCAATGACTGGCTGCGTTGCACGTTCTTCGTTACTCACGCTAATCACAGAATGCGCTCTGAATCGGCGTCGCCTGGACGTACGTTCGGAGCCGCCCTACAAGCGCCGCCGCCTCCTATCCCACCCCGCACGCCTTCTCATGGGCATCGTACTCCCTCCCCACCTGAAGAGCCCGATGAACCAGAAACCATTCGTCCGATACCGATCCGCCCTAGCCCAATCATGGCTACCCAGCCCGTCAGCGTCCCTATTGACGACGGATGGATCCCAAGAGCCGATTCTCGCACGTCCTACATATCTATGCCACACCCGCATGAGCTGCAGCGGCCTGTTTCCCCCTCACCCAGTTCCGCTGCAACCGAATCCCAGGCTAGGAGACCTGTCCCTCAACAAGCGCCAACCCCAGTGCCGCCGCCTGTCCGGTCTCGCGATTATGCTTATCAAACGTCCGTTCCGCCACCCATTCCGCATGGACACACGCCCTCGATCGCATCCCGTACTTCGACTCATATCTCGCAATATGACCTGGTAAACAAACGTCCCGGCAGTTCGTTACGCAATGAGATTTACGCCGGCAGAGCGCGGAGTGGGAGTCAGCCCTCCAGGGCGAGTACATCTCGAAACGAGCATCGCGATCAGGACCGTCGTCGCTCCAGCAGGACAGAAGCAGAAAACATAATCGAACAATGGCGCGCAGACTCCGATACCTCGAACACGCCGCCGAATCCACCGCGTTCGTTTGTAAGTGTGTGTCTCCCCTCTCCACCCGCCATGTTGACGTTTGGGTGCACCGAAAGACGCCATCCGTAGTTCCCCATCCGTACCGACCTTCGCACTCTTATTACCGACACCGGGAGAATGTGACGCCCACGCCCCTCGACACACGGCCACGCACGCCCGTCCCCACCGAATCCACCGCAACACACCCGCACCCACTACCGGACGACCCCGCGTCCCACCCCGCACCCACAAGGACGCCGCTCGACTATTTCCGCAAGCGCTTCCGCCAACGTCCCGGCTCGGGCAGCAGCGGCATCCCCGACATTGTCGTCGAGTCACCGGTGAGCACTCCCACCCCCATTCCCACACATCCGCCGCACTCACGCGGTTTGCCATCTACGCACGTACGCTGGCATGCAGTCTGAACCCGAGACGACCATGTCACCTGCGACGACTGCGGCGCATCCCGACCTGTTGAGCCCCGAGGCTGCTAATCGGCCGTTGCCGCGGGACGATCAACACCAGCACCAGCACCAGCACCACCATCACCATCATAACTCCCACTCCCACTCCCAGTCTCAATCCCAACCACACCATCACCACCACCACCGTCACCCGCCCTCTTCCTACGACACCGCCCAAGGTTCTGGGTCGCCTTACCCCCCCTTGCCAGCCGGCTTCGTCCCCTACCCACTCGGCCACGTCACGACATCCACCGCGTCCTCTTCCAAGCCCGAAAGGGACCACCACCACCACCACCGTCGCGCGCATTCTAATTCCACGCCTGTTCCTGTTCCCGCTCCTAATCGCTACCACCCGAACCCGAACTCGGATTCGGGTCGGTCACAGAACGGCTACGTCCCGACGCGCACACCGAGCGCGGGGATGGGTCGGCCTGCCGGGTCAGGTGGGATGTACGAAACTGCGCCGTTGCCGCCGGGGATGACGTACCCGGTGCCGCCTGGTCGCTCGTCTACGTCACATCGGCAGTACAGGGCTGTCCACAGGGACGGGGACAGAGAGCGAGAGTGGGACAGGGACAGAGATAGAAACAGAGACAGAGAGAGGAGGCAAGACTCGGTAAGGGGTTACGAGCGTGAGCGCCAGCGGGACAGAGTTAGGCACAGGGAGAGGGAGGAAGACCCAGAGGATACGGGACCCGAGGAGGAACTCACGCACTCGCCCGCGCCGCTCCAACGACCCATCTCACTTTTCGATTCGGACGAGGCGTGAGCGCGTTTTACCACGACCGACGACGTTCCAGTTTTTTCTCTTTCATGCGTTTTTTTTGGCCCCTTGATGCGACGATGGATCGAGACGTATCCCCATCCACGACTTGTCACGCCCCGCCTTTTTCTTTTCCCCACTCATTTCTTTTCCGATGATTATTCGATTTGATTCAATGTAATATGTATGGCATAACAGCCAAGGCTGGGTTCCTGGCCGCAAGGCGTGTATATCTCACTCTCTGTAACCGTAACGTGTCTCTTGTTGCTCCTTCCATGATGTATCTAGAACTTGTAAACATTACTCAACCGCTGTCCAATATACAATGTGTTTTAGCCAGAAAACGAAGTTGTCGGTCGTTCAAGGTATTTATTATACATGGTACAAAACACAGAAGTCGACGTCGCAAGAAACAGATCTTTTACAACCCACTCCACTCCACGGTCTTATTCACCATGAAGCTCGCCGTCAGCGGCAACACGTCGCTGCTCGGCCCAACGCTCACCCCATACTCCCCTCGCTCGATCACCCAGCGCTCGATCCGATCGTGCCAGGAGGACACCGCGATCTTGTCGAGCGCCAACACAACGCGTGCGCTTGCGCCGGGCGCGAGGTCCCTCGCCTTGCCAAACGCGCGAAGCAGGCGTGGCGGGTGGGTCAACTCGGACGTCTTGGGCATCGACACGTACAGCTGTACCACCTCGGAGCCAGTGACAGAGCCGGTGTTGGTCACCGTGACTGTGGCAGTCAGACTGAACTCGCCGCCGGCGACGACCGGCGTGGACAGGTCGAGGTCGGACAAGGTAAACGTGGTGTACGAAAGACCGTGTCTGTGTGTACGGGTCAACACCGTGTGTCGCGTTTTTTTGTCGGCTTGGCAGACGACTCACCCAAACGCAAACTGGGGCGCGATGCTGCGGTGTTGAAAATGTTTGTAACCCTAACAGGGAAAGGATCGGTTACGCCCGCATTTCGTGTCCACGTAGAGGATACGTACGACGAACAAGTCTTCTCCGTAACGCAGGGCGCCGTTCTCTGAGTGGAAGTGACCGTGGGCGGCAATGTCCTCGAGTCTCTTGGGGAACGTCAATGAAAGCTTTCCTGATGGGTTCTTCTTGCCAAAGAGAACATCGGCGATGGCATCACCAGTTGCGTTACCGAGATACCAAGTGTGGACGATGGCGGGAACAGAGTCTGCCCAGGGTAGCGTTACCGAGGAGCCCTACAACACCTCAGAGAGTGCCGAGCAAGACTAGGAGATTGACCTTACGGACTGAGTGACCACAACAGTCTTTGGGTTCGCAGCCAACACCTTGGTGATCAACTCGTCAGTTCGACCAGGAAGGGCCAGCGTCTTCCTATCGTAGCCCTCCGTCTCCCAATCAGCACTCAGGCCAACAATAGCAATGACAACATCCGCCTTCGATGCCAGCTTGACGGCTTCAGCCATCTTCATATCGGGATCTTGAACTTCTGCACCGCCAAGACGGACACCAGGGTTGCTATCTTGAACCGTCTCGCCCTCGTCGCCATCTGCAGGAGCCCTGACGTTGCAGAACTCAACGAGAATGTTGTGCTTGACGCCCGCTCTAAGATCGACCCTACCCTTCTCTTCTTGCGATCCGCTATTGAAGAAGGATTCCCCGCGACGCTGACGCGTCCAGTTATCAATGACCAGCTTGCCGTCGACAAAGAGCTGGAAGGAAAGCGAGTCAGGACAGCATACACTGCAGAGAGAAATGGCGCACCCACCTTGGCCCTTCCGGATGCAGTCAGGCCGAACTCGAACGTGCAGTCGCGGACTCTGGCCTTCAGCTGGCCATCAAGTTTCATGGTCCACCTGCGGGTGATACCCTTGGGTGCGGAGTTACTGATGAAGAGCCGGGTCTCGTCCACGAGCCGTGATTCGTATGGTGTGGTCAGGGGAACCATGCTCTCGTCACTTTCATGAGCGTACCAAGTACCGATCCATCCGCGCTCTCCTGATGGAGTCGTGAGTTCGAAGTCAAGAGTGGGCATCTCCATGTATGCTAATGCAATGGTCAGCTAGTTATCCCAGAAATCGAAAAACGACATACTACTAGCGCCCTCGCTGTAAGTAACCTCGACGTTCGACGGAAGTGCATTGACTATACCCTGATACGGGGAAATAAAGTACGAAGGCTTCAATGCGGCAGAACCACCACCAAACAAGACGACAGCTTGTGCGTTACCACCAACAATGGCAATCTTTTTCAAATCTCGAGGTTGAAGAGGCAGGAGATTGTCATTGTTCTTCAAAAGGACAATGGACTCTGCCGCGAGCTTGCGCAGGAGAGCATTGTCTTCTTCACTCTCCGCAGTTCGTTCGATGCCATCTCCGTCCAAGATCTGAAGGATGCATTAGTACACGTTATAAGCGACGAGTGTTGGAGAACTTACTTCTGGAGATTCTTGCGCGACTCGTTTAGCTAGTTCGACCACCTTTTTCGCCCGCTCTTTAATGGTCCGAACCGTGAGTTTTCGGGACACGATTGATCGGTTCATAAGATCAAGCGTTCGCCATTTGTTTGCCCCAGGCATCTCGAGATCCAATCCAGCATTCATACTGAGGTCAATGCTGTAAATCCCAAACCTGGAGAATAGGTTGTGTTCAATGGATATTATCTTCCACAGGAGAGGTCAATGCGTTTATACCAATCACTCATGATCAACCCGTCGAATTTCCATTCGTTCCGGAGGATGTCTTGGAGCAAGTGACGGTTCTCAGATGCGTGGGTGCCGTTGACACGGTTATAGCTAAAAATACGAACGAAGAATGTTCGGTGAATAAGAAGAACGATTCCTTCAGAGATACTCACGCGGTCATGAAGCACCAAGGTTTAGCATGCTTCTGCGCAAGCATAAACGGCATGAGGTAGATCTCCCGGAGAGCACGTTCGCTGAGTATACTGTTGTAACCCATTCGATCGTCCTCCTTGTCGTTGCAGCTGAGATTGGATATGAGCTAGAGTTATAGAGAACATGGGAAAACATACACGAAGTGCTTGATAGTGGTACCAATTCCGTTTTTCTGAACACCTTTCACGTAGGCAGCGGCAATGAGCCCAGAAAGTATGGGGTCTTCCGAAAAACTTTCGAATGACTTTTATTTGTTAGCATATATGCGATTGTAAATTGTCTAGTAAGCCTACCCGTCCTCCAAGGGGGTTCTGGTTGACAATACACGTGAGTTACTGCAAGGAAGATAATTCGGGACGACCATACCCTTTGTATGTTACAAGTTGGGGCAAGAATGACAGGAGCAGCCCTGAGTTTGGCTTCGCCTGCGAGGAGCCTGAATCCGGCTTGCTCGATAAGCTCAGTGTCCCAAGTTGCGCCAAGCGCGGTCGCTGAGGGGAGACACTTTGCAGGGGTGCTCATGAAGAAAAAGTTTCCTCTGATACCTGCATATGGAAGTTAGTACCAGGCGGAATATGACGAGATGATGCACTTGCCGTTTGGGCCATCGCTAACCTAGGGGAGAAAGATGAGAACATCGATACTGAAGGAATGGTTGGCACTGACCTTGATAGCTGGTATTCCGAGTCGAGGTATCGCATGTGTGTGCCAAAAGCCGACACCGGCGGTCAGCAAGATGGCCTCGTCAGTGGTGAGCTGTTCGACGATCTCGTCGATGTTTGCATTGGCAAAGTCTGAGGGGGCCATGGACGTCCTCGAAGAGAGAGATAGAGAAGTGGGCGAACTCCGTCCACTCTTTTATAGGCCTCGTATTGGGGCATGTGACATGGTCAGGAACAAATATCGGACTCGATGGGTCCGAGGTTTTTCCGAGTTGGCGCGAATGGGGAATTGCGGCTCCACAGGGTCATAAACGGCTGTCGAAACGCCAATAGTGTGGAGGTTGTTCGCAACTAGAACTCATCTTAGAGACTGTGCGGGTAAAGTGTGCGGATCTCGGTGGTCGTTTCAGCGTGGTTAAAGTGAAAACCCAAGTGCTGACTTGAGGGAACATCAAAGGACTGGGTTGATTTTGTTTCACGTGATCAGTCACGTACCTACTACCCGAACAAGTTGGATCGCGTCCCTTTGTCCTCAACTTCAGTACTTCCTAGTATCAACAATAGTACTGAATAAAATGCACCGCTCTCAGGTTCGTACGCTGGTCTACATTTCATCAGACGTGTGTAATGATTCCGTTTCGTCTCACTAGCCAACCCCATCTACTTCATCAGGAAGCTTGAAAAGACAGCTCTCCCCAGAAACGGCTGTTGCACAGGGAAGCACAAACCTATCCAGGCAAACCTCGCGTCGTCCCACCAAGCGAACCAAGCCTGCTTCAGATACATCACAGCCTACTCACACAACGCAAGACACGACACGTTCCATGCCAACCTCGCCAGCCAAGGTGTTAAAGGGGCGCGTGACGGTTACCACAGGCGACCGAATGACAGAGTCAGGCGAGCAAATCCGACCAGGAATACAACCCGTTATCGTCCCTCAGCTGAGCGTGGCGCAGCGTGCTCCGACTTTCTCTGGCAACTTTGATTTGTATGGAATGTATCTGCCTGTCCTCGCCAAACTCTGCGTACCTCAAGGGGCGACGACACCCAACTATTCTGCCGTATACGACAGAATTCTCGCCTCCCAGGCCAGACATGATTATACCGCACGCTGTTTTCTCGCACTTCAAGACACATCCTCGTCCGCCCCGCCTCATGGGCGATTCGAGAGTGCGATCGTACTAGATCCTATGGCCGAACGTCCATTTGACATCACACTCGACTCCTTCACGTACAAAAAATCCCTTTCATTCACCCCCACCGAGCGGTCATCTTTCCGAGCCCCTGAACACAGCACCCCAGGGCCAGGTCTCGTTGGACATACCGGACTATCTCCGGCCTGTGGTATCAAGAGTGCAAAGGGCGTTTTCAAAATAAAGCGCATCTGGACGAAGGAGCAGGACGGCTCGGTGAAAGAACTCTTTGAAGGTTTCTTCTCCTTCAGTGTGTGCTATGACAGCATGTATCGAAAGGCGGGTCATGGCAATGGGGCCAAGTACAAGTTTGCCTTTTGGGGTGTGAGGGCCATGAAGGACAATACGGGCAAGGAGATCGGTTTGGGACCAAGCAAGTGGTAGACCATCTTCGATGTTTGAACCGTGAGGCACGTTATCTGGCAGGTGAATTTCGCCAGCTCTTTTGATTTCGTTCATATCTCTTTCTCGATTTGTAAAGTACTTACTAAGTACCATCGTCTTCGTACGTTGGATCTCGAGTAAACTCCTATCAGAATGTAATCAGATGTTAGTATCTTCATGTCGAGATGGAGCTCTACATTTGGAGTAGCTGTGGCTTCGGTGCCATTGCTAATGTGTCTCATACGAAACCAGAGCGGAATTGGGCACGGTATCACGCCTGTCTCCTTGAAATTTAAGAATGACTGGAGCATGGCAGCGTATGCTTCACGACGTTGTCGGTGGTTTGGATGTAAAACGTACATTGTGAAAATGGGTAGTGTGAACACACTGCTTCAGAGTCCTTTAGCTCACTGCCACAGGTTACGAGACGTGCCAAGCGAAGCGTCCATCTTCCCCATGAAGCTCTCCAAGTAGCAGTACTAAAGACCTTTTTCCTGTTACCTGGATGAGCATCATGCCACGTCAGAGAACAAACCATGCAGGCGAGTTCCAGCCGGTCACGGTGTACATCCCTCCGATGTTGGGGTAGGGAGGGAGGGAACCAAGGGTGGTGTAGCCTTTGGTCATGAGATCGTTGACGCCGTTGGAGCAAGCGACGGCCGTCAACGAGAGGGTTGGTTCGTCGTACGTCGTGTCGTATGAAATACTCTAAAGTCTATGCAAAGGTGGGGAGAGCGGACGCAAGGATGGCAGCAGTGAGAGACACGAACTCCGTGATGGTAGACAAGGGGGGATAGGAGAGGAGCTCAATGCGTTGGGCATACAGACGAAGGGGTTGTAGATCAGGCTGCGGTAATGTGCATTTATATGATGGGAACCCTGCAGCCAAAAGTCAACACCGGGGTTTGGCTCTTCAGCAAAAAGGTCCGCTAATTGAGCGAGACGGTGAGGCTATATCTCGTCAGCTAACGTGCGAAATCCCGAGCTCACCAGAAGAAATATGAATTACGCACTCCATCTGGACGGATTTTTAGAAGCATGCATAAAAAGACTGTACACAAGACGAAATGCCAGAGAGTTTGAGCTGGTGTCGACTTGGAACGTGGAAATCTACTCGATTTTCATGACTATGATCAACACATCGCCGAGTGCGGGGTACATGATGTGCTTTACCTCTAAACCGCTTTTACAGTTCACACGAGTGCCGAGTCGCAGTGATCGAGACACTATCAAGGTGCCTAGCTTGACCGTTCGTAAGGTAACATGCCCTCGAATGAGATAATGAAGCGTCTTGGGTCATTATCACCAATGTTAATGGTTGTGAAATTGAGAGACATGAAGACGCCGTGTCGGCATGCTCGCCGTTCAAGCAGGCAACGCTGCTGAGGGGTTCCTGCATCTGGTTGTAGAAGTCGTCATACGACAAAGTGTACATCTTGGTGTAAGTAAACGTGGGAGTAGCAAGGCCACAGCGATGATGGGCTGATGGACCATAATCTGCCAGGTCATTTTAAACCCCTTCATTGTCTCCCGATTTGATAAGGAAACTGCGGGCTTTCCAACCTTCCCGGGTAGAAGACGGTTTCTTTCTGCGGTGAAACTACTTATCAATCTGAGCGAGGAAACATAGATCCCATTCTTGCAAGTTTTCCAACACCCTGCCACTCAATTGCAGCGGATGTGGAAGGGAAGGCATACTTTTCCCGCATGGTCGGAGTTCCTTGCGCACATTGCTTCAGGTGCCCGTCATTACGCGAATGACTTTGGGTGACCGCTTCTCGGGGAAGCAAACCGGGTCCGGAAAGGAAGGTCCACGTCGAGTATTGAAGTAAAGCGCTGGCCGTGAGCCAATGCATTTCGTGAGGTGAAATGAATTTATAAATTAGATGGACTGTAGTGGTGATGACAGTCGATGTGATTGAGATCTGCTACGAGTGAGGGGGCAATAAGTATTTCAATAGAATTTGATCAAGCGTACCATGCCCAGTTATTCCGGCCCAGCTATGTGCATAGGCATCACGTAGCTTAAATTTCCAAGCCATGTTGCATGCACGACCTGCTTCTTAATCAGTTCTGCACACTGACCTTCATCGCCCTCATGCTGTAGACAACACACCACTGGGACCAAGATAGCATGTTACAGTACAATATCTCATAGTGCATACGGTCGGGAGACGAGGAAATATATACATTATGAGAGATATTTAGTACCACATTTGTCACACATCGTGACAAACGTGACAGTACAACATAGCTATGTAAGTGGGTCAAGGGATTGGCGACTCGGGCGGGTGAGGAATGCATCTAAAGTAGTCTGTCTGGCACAGAGGAGCTCCTCCCGACGAAGGCAAACACGAAAACGACGAAGGCATGTCAACAAGTCGAGCGA
>JBBPNN010000800.1:0-15666 GCA_038090935.1 Hortiboletus campestris | reverse complement strand
CTGGGAGAACTGGAACTCTGTCCAGCTCTGTTCTATTCTGTCCTAGTCTGTCCAGCAGAGGGTTAGTTTGCTGATGAGTCTTGTGCAGGGCACTCCAACACCTGCCCGAACATAATGTTAAAATACTTTCTATCCAATGAGCAGCTGTTCTGCCATGGTGACTGCTGGCATGGACAGCTTGGAGGAGGTGGATCGAAAGAAAAGAGGGTGAGACTGTACACATATGGACTGGTTGTGAGTCCTGACATTTCCAATGTACGTTGAAGACCAATCATTTTACAGGGTTGTAGTGGACAGAAAGGAGTGTTGTGTGAGCATGACTGAGAATATGTCTATTGATAATGCCTGAAGATATTTGACTACTATCTTATTCTTGTTAATATAGATCACGTGGAAACACGCCGTGTAAGGCCCCTGTCATGGCGCATACCGGCCGCCATCACATAAAGCCGGCTGTGGCGATACACTATTAACTCCGAGTAGTACCAATCGACTCTAGGCTCCCCAGCACTGTGGATGACAATGGCAATAGCTGATCCACATCTCGATTGAGTAGTTGTGGGTAAAGACGCCTCGTGGCTTCGCCGATATAAGCCAGCGTTACTAGACGCTGTCGCTATCTGCTATCCATCACTGTCATCCCTTATCATGCAAAGAGGCTTTCTCAACACTGAAAAGGCAAAACTCAAGCTTGCCACAGCCCACACAGACGTTCCTACTAGTAATGACCACTCCCTTCATCATACAGACAAGGGAAAGGCAAAAGCAGAAACGTGAGATATTATGGCCGCTCCGCATCAGTGGCTCATGTAGACGATGGTATAGCCTTGCAGATGCCGTCAAGCCCTACCCGCCCCTTCTTGATCTTCATTCTGCCCCGCCTCCAGTGAAAACAGATGAAAAACACTTCATGTTCCGCTACTGGCCACGCGACCCCGATGGTAAAATCATCAGACCTTCCGACATTCGCGGCAAAGAGGCGGGAAACGGCCTCGACTTGTGGGGAGCTACGCTCTATGACTTTTACTTTGTCCGTCGAATGCCCAGTAACATTCACGGACTAACCATCTCGACCGGAAGCAAACTCACCCAGGTTATGAAGGCATTTGGTGAACTTGAGCATGCTCAAAACGAGATCGCCTGGGCAGCTCGTGAAGCAGATCCTAAGGAAATCCCAGGGTGGGATCCCGCTCAAGCTACTGTGATCCATGAGCGTCAGGTGCATGCAGCTTTTGGCGTCGTCGATAAGACGGGAAAAAAGAGTCCCACACCAGAAGTATCTGCAGCGGGGCCTGAGGCAGATGTGCAAACGCTTGTCGTATCCAGACCAGTTACTGGGCAGGGCACCGAACCGAGAAAGGATGTTGTTAAAGTAGCCGAGGAACCAGTCCCAGAAGAGGGGGTGAAGGACCCGAGTGGCAAACCTGCTGACTCCATGGATAAAGTTGACACGCAGCAACCCCCATCAGACATTTCCGTGGAGTCATCCTTCCAGCATCAGCAAATTAGCAAATTGCTTATTTAAACTTAATCATGCTTTCGGCACTTTTCCGACTCCAGAAAAGGAGATCACGGCAATAAGTTGAGACGCGCAACTTCAGACTATTTTTGAGCAAGCGAAATAAGCCGGTAATCAACATAAGTTACAACAAGGCGCACAAAGTCTATTGTGATTCTAATTACACCACTCTACAACCCACAAAGGGATACAAGCAAAAAAAGTTAGACCTCCAAACTCGTGGATGTCAACGTGACAGTGTGTCGGGGGAGTGATATACGCTGTGGAGGAGTTGGGGGGAGGGAATGCTGATTTGACAGATACCGGGTAGTGGACTTGGTGGCGTCGACTTCTTCATCGATGAGAGGATATACGAGGGAGAAGTTGGAAGGAGAAATGCTGATTTGACGGATATCAGGCAACGGATTTGTCGTCACTGACAGTGCCGTGAACGGGATATTGGTGGGTGGTGGCGTCGACTTCTTCGTCCACGGGAAGATATATGAGGGATAAATGAAACTGACAAAGGGTGCTGGGATTGACATTTAGCTCCCACTCGGGGCAGGCAAAGAGACGCGTGGTGAAACGCGCACATACTTTAATATCTACTTGTGGCAGTAAAAGGGATCCTGCCTACTCGAGGTGCGCAGTTGAGGTGCACCGTGGTGAAACACGCACATACAATATCTCCGCGTGGTGGTAAAAGGGATCCTGCCTACTCGAGGTGGTAAAAGGGATCTTGCCTACTCGAGGTGGGTGGTTAGTACTCGGGGCAGGTGCCAAAAAACGCGTGATGAAATGAACACATACTTTCATGACTACTTGTGATGTCGGGGGATGCAGAATGGGGATGGATTGTCAATAAAGAGGAGAGGTTGACTGGGTGTGACAGCGATCCCGGATATTAGGTCGTTGTCGGCATCTGCTCCTGGAAACGACAGTCACAGTAGTTGTTGGCCAAGGGAGGTGCTGCAGAGGGAATAGAGCAACATCACTACCCAGCGAACTCGAATGCGTGATGATCCACGTATTTGTTGACATAAAATAGATTGAACGAATCATAGGAGTCACAGGGCTTCACGTCACGGGAGATGGGACGTGAGCCATAAACGGGGATGAGGTGGGCTGCACGCCATATAGTGTCGATATGAACGACGGCAAGGTGAGGTGAGTGATTCGGAAGATAGCCTGGTCGAACTTTCCACATGCCCGTATTCTTGTCTGGCACATCACCAACCTTGTCAAACCATCGTATCACGGCACACGGATAGACAGTACCGTTGTAATTGAAGGAGAAAAATGCCAATATACGTGCAACATCGCAGTTCTGTAAGCCCGTTTCTTGAACTTCTCTTGTACTGGTGCCTATGAAGACACAGTCGCGTCTGGGGCCTTCCCTCCTCCAATTTGGAGTCGATCGAATATATTCTCGCTGCATGCCCTGGATACCACAGATATCACTCGGCGCATAAAACCTTGACGATGCCGAGTTGAACGTATATATACGCCCATTGAAGTGAGGGTACTCCGCTTGAGGTACAAGCTGCGGGTCACGATCGTCCTCAGGATTAAACTGCTCGAATAAAAATCTCTGCACGAGGACGTCAAGATTTCGGACGTCAATCTCGTTTCCCAAAGTAATAAGATCACGGGCCCTCTTTCGTTCTAGACAAAGTGTTTATTTCAAGAAAATCATCTAAATAAAAGCCAAGACTTACGTGGCATACGTGCAAGCTGAACGTGGGGTGCCAGACTCGCTGGACCGTTGTCGGGTTCACATAAGTTGTTGTCGCCCTGTATGGTATGCCTCTTATTGGTGGATGGTCGCTCGGACTCTTGGGGATCTTCTGTGGACACCGACGATGGGAAGGCATGCTCTATAACAATCACGATGAGCACCTCATGTACCGGTAAATGTACCATAGAGTAGCTGCGCTTACCGATCGTGTTGAATGTCGAAACGAGGTCTGAGCATGACCCCCGTAACATACCTCGTTGTTCAAAGTCAATCCGCGAAGCGGCAAGCTTGTCGAGGCGTTGGTTGGTGAGGAGCATTTGGCCAAGAGCATTGAATCGGTTTGAACGGCGCCAAGGTTCCTTGACGGCCTTGATGTGTTTACATTCGGTGATGGATGAGCAAAGCCCATTGGGAGCTCCAAACAGTCGTATCAGTTCCGGATAATGTTTGGCGGCGTGTTGCCGGGGAAGTGAGAATGTGTTGACTGAAGGAAACTCGCTGGTCCGGAAAATCTCTCGGTATTGGTGGAAACGACTTAGTGCATTGTTGATCTCGTCGATATGTTGTTCCGTGATAGTGTGACGTCGGCAGAGATAACAGAATTCAAGGAACGCACGTAACGTGCGTACCATGTCTTGCGGGACGAATCCGTCGATTGCTGCTATATAAACCTAGAAATGAACAACATTAGTATCCAGGAGCGTACTAGGTCTAGGGTTTTGCTTACCTTCATTAAAGCCTTGGAGTCGTCCCCAGTCCATTGTTTAAAACCACGCCCTTGAGGAAATCGTCTAAGACCTGAAAAGGGGGCGACCGCGGCAATTCTGTTCCATAGTTAGATTCCAATCATGAGGGATGATCATGTCATGGCGAGCCTAAGCCTTACCTATGGTCAATTTCATCAAGAACTCGTGCAGCCTCTCTGTGTGGTGTGTATCTGAGCTCAATGTATCCGACAATCCAGTCGACGAGATGGTCTTTGAAACAACCCTTGATTAATTGATGCAAGAGGTCAGGCGCCAATAACAAATGTATATCGGCACGCGGGAAATCGTTTGTGAACGGCTTCAACATATTAATAACCCCGCTACAATGAATAACGTGTATAACTTACGATGAGGTCGCCGGCAATCCCATATTCATCCCAAAGCACATTCGCCATCACTCTTTCTATGAGTGTTGCGTCCAATTCGCACGTGCGATTCGGGACGAAGCCATCTTGATCAAGGTTACGAGATGGGGCCTGACATCTATTCATTTCAAAGTTAAAAAGATTCTTCGATTTGGATTGAAACGTACCGCGCACACCACCCACGCACAATGCATGATAGAAGTACTTGTTCTTCATAGTCGGCAATGTACGGTCCTAGTCCATAAACAGTGCGTCGATAATGACCATCCCCGAACAAGACAACCTCGGGCTTCTCCATGGCTGGTTTGAGTGTCCTTAGGATAAACGAGAGAGACGAATGGAATAGTTGACGTCGAAAATTGCGAAACGCTACGTCAGACTGTTGTTCTTTGGCAGCTTTGAAGGGTCAGGGCGAGTTCTCTGAGAATAGCATATAGCACGTACTCTTCGGAATGGCTAAGAACGCGATGAGAACAAGAGCATCTCTGTGTGCTCGCCTCACATGGTTTCGAACATTGCCAATCGAGAGATATAGTGGGTAATATTCATTGTTTCCGGTGCCAACAGACACCGTTGTCTTGTCACTCCCTAGTATGAGTGGCACGAAAACACTTCCGTGTGTATCGCGATCTTCCGAAATGATGTCCTGTAGGTTGTGCGTACTTGTCAGTTATTCCTGGGCACAAGTAAACCTTCACTTACCGCTTGCTGCCATGCCCAGTCCCCGGACATAAAATCTCTGTAGGCTGATGTTTTAAAGACAGAAAAGAAGAGACGTATCAAAGCTGAGAAGGCAGCCGATGACAAGCGGCTGAAGGAAGAGAAGGCCGCACGGGAGAAAGCTGCCCATGACAGCTTGGAACAGCTGGCAGCGATGGAGGTGGATGCTGAGACGAAGGAGGCGGAGGTAAGAGCTTTTAGGCCACTGCCTGTCCCCCCTCGTGCCCGGCCTCGTGTCAAAGGTGGCGATGGGAAGGGTCTGTCAACGCAAGACGGTAAAAGGAACGAGAAAGGAGAAAAGATCCCACAGGACGTACCATCGTCCTCTCCGGCATTGGATAGTCAAGACATGGCGGTCGATAACGACCCCGACGTTGTTGTCCTTGCACAGAAAATACACCCCCGGCCGTTGGTCTCCTTGAAAGAAACCCTCCGCGAGGCGAAGGCGAAGAGGCTTGCGGAGATGAAAGCCCCGCTTCGTGAGTGATCGTTGACACGTGGTGATGGCGAAGCTCATGCATAGTATGACTCAGCACAATCCGAGTGAGTAGCGTCGTTTCTATCAATGTTGCTACTATTGACTGAATCTACACTGTTCTTCCTCGAACTTGCCCTTGCTTCCCGGACCTCTTCTTCTCCAAATTCGAGCAGGGTTGTCAATTGGGCCACACACGTTGCAGATGCCAGGCAACAGCATGGGGCGAGTGAGCAAGCTTCGACTACTTCGCGAAGTGGCTCCAGGCTCGTGCACCACCGTCGCGCAGTTCATCCGAGGACCACTTCAGCAGCGACATCGGCCAGCAACCGTTCACGATCCCAGCAACCCTCCATCAACGCTATGGTTCAAGACAACGAGGTGTTTGGGGATGCAGTCAACGATGCAGACGAGAGAGCCGCAGTGGTTGCGTCGTTCAAGAATCGCACGAAGAACACGTTGGCAAGTAATCTCCGTTTTACTCGGTCCTTCTCTTCTCATACGATATGCAGCAAATCAGGATTGAAGATCATGACGCACAGGAGCTTGATGCTCCACTCTCCCAGCTTCGTGTCACCTCCACTGCTGTCAAGCGCAAAGCAGCCGAAGCGGAAATTCTTTCAGGAAGTGAAGCAGGCGAGGGCGAGTCAGACGACGAGCACGAGGAGAAGAGTCTTAAGACGGCTGCGTTGGTGAAGGTTATGAAGCCGTTGCCCTCGCAGCGCTTGGGTCGGAACTATACAACCAACATGGTATGTCCAAGTCTATTGTCTGCTAGACTAGTTGTATCGCTAATTATCTGGGCATGAGACGTCCGTTGGCGTGGTACAACTGGAGACACAGACTAATGCAGGAACTTGCAAGAAGCCCAAGGTCGAAGACGAGAACAACACGACCCCTGCCTCCGCCGATGACTTATCCGTCTCTGCCAGTGGTGAACCGGCGCCCGACTCGCAGCATGGCATCACCGATAACCTCAAGAAACGAAGCGAGTATAAAACCAAGGATCTACCCGTGCCAAGTGACCAACGGTGGTCGCGTGGTGTCATCGGAACCTTAACGCTTTGGTGCGGGACCCAGCCAGACATCTGGGTAATCCCGGATGACACCTTTGTCAAGGCTCTCCAGGACATCTTCCGTGCCGTCTATCCCGAAACCAAACATCGTGTCGTCGTCAACGGAGCTGTTCATGCTGTGGTAAGCGCTCTGTCGGTGACACTCCCTAACTCATGTAATTTTGTTTACAGGCCGCACAACGCATATCCGAGTGGCGAAGCAGCTTCGGATCGGGAGCCCTTGCGATGATGATCAGCTACTTTGCTGAGTTACCTGACGACACTGCGATCCCCGCCAAAGCGGCGAACCTCTTAAAGGATTACCGTTTCTTGGATGAAGACCCAGAAAGTACTGCAGCGCCGACGCAGGAAGGCCGTTTCAAGTCCCCGTTTTTGTATGAACTCATTGGTACAACGCATATGAGTGACATTACAGGATATATACCCGTCGATGGGTTGCCTTCCAAGGAGTACGCCATGGGCAAAAACGGTGCAGGCGTGATAGCCATCGCTTGTGCTGCGGTCGGTTTTGGGTTGTACTCAATCCTGATATGTACTAACTTAATTTTAGCTCGAACGCGCGCTGGAATTTATTCGCGACAGTGTCATCGATGTCGAACAGGTTTTAACAGAGATGATGGAGTCTGGCGATGGAAAGATGAAGGTGAAGTTACCGAAAGTCCTCAACAAGGCTACGGGTCGCGAGTCCACGGCTCCGTATCAATTTTCGTCCCAGAACTGGAACTCCAAGACCGCGGCCTACAGGTTGTCGGTCAACAGAAGAGGTCCTGAGTTCATCCAGGATATTTTCACCGAAGCGCATCGCCGAAGAAACCAGAAGCCCGGGAACACTGACACTATCAGCCCAAGTGATGCGAGCGGTAATGGTGGCGATGTCGATCCCCGCGCGCTTCTTTGTAGCTCTTTTTCTTTGTCTCTCTCGCCATTGTTGATGCTAACCATTTCACCGCAGGAATTGTTGTCTCTTCTCGACTGGTTGGTCAGCAGTATCATCGTCTCCTTTCATATAGGCCCCTTGAGTCACGGTCTGGGAGTTTCTGTTCGTCACGGTCCCGTCTCGCCGAGTAGTCCGACCACTAGCCATGGTACTACTAATATACCATCACGTCTTGACACATGCGTTTGTGATTACAGTACCATTTTTAGCACGTTCATTTAACTTTTTGGACTTCTTAGGCTTTTACTACTACTAGTATATTATGAGGTGACTTTTCCCGCATTGAAAAGTGAAAAAAGTGTGATATAAGAGGAAGGGTGGGCTTATTTACGCTTTTTTCTGACCAACCTTTATTCGGACTTATTTGGGGCTATAAGTTTAATTAAGTTTAAATAAGTGATATGACAATTTGCTGATGTTGGTAAGTTCAAGTTGTATACTACAGGACTGTGGCAACGTATCAGACACTACTCCAGCTGCAGCGACTGGCGAAGTTTCGACCAGAGAACTTGAAAGTGATCATCGTAGATGAGGCGCACCATGCTGCAACCCCTTCGTAAGTTCTATTTATCTGACACCGGGACGAGATGACGATGTGACTTGCTAGCTATCGTCGAATACTATCCCATTTCAACGCAGACATCAAGAATCCTGATCCACACGTTGTCCCTCCCTCCATACCACATTCCATCCCGGTTATTGGGTTCTCAGCGACGTTTAGCCGTCATGACGGCCTTGCATTTGGCTCAGTGTTCGAGAAAATTGTCTACCACCGCGATTTTCTTGACATGATCAAGGAGCAATGGCAAGCTCATTTGTACCCTGTGCATGAAAGTCAATCCTAAGCTGACTCCAGGTTATGTGATGTGCGATTCACCTCTGTCAAGGCCTGCATCAATTTGCGAGGTGTCACTATCAACTCCAGGACAGGGGACTTCAATGCCTCTAGTCTCGCTCACATTATTAACACCGAGACCATCAATAGTCTCGTCGTGCAGGCGTGGCTGGACTGCACGTGTACGTATACTGAAAGCAAGAACAGACAGTACTTATTTCAGCGTCCCATTCACAGCATCTGACCGCAAGTCGACCCTGGTGTTTTGCGTCAATCTTTGCTCATGTTAGACAGCTCACAAAAGCTTTTTGAGAGTTCGGAATTGATGCTCGTCAGCTGCACTCCAACACTCCAGCAAATGAACGTCGAATGTTGATCACAGAGTTTAAGGCTGGACGCTACCCTGTTTTGGTCATTTGTGGTACGTCGCACAAGGTTATCTGTCGAGGACTCGGTGGGGTACTATACATCAATAGCAATCTTGACGGAGGGCGCAGACATTCCAAATGTTGATTGCATTGTTATCTGCCGTCCTACACGATCTCGAAATGTTTATGCACAAATGGTACGTCACGGTTCCAAGTGCCTTTTACTCTGCATAAATTTTATTCGTTGGTACAGATTGGTAGAGGCATGCGACAATCTCCTGGAAGTGGAAAAGTTGATTGTCGTATCATCGACTTCGTGGACTCAACCTCTCGTATTCCTGGTGTTGTCTCAATACCATCCTTACTTGGCCTGGATCCTAGTGAAATTGTTGATGGTCAGTATTCTTAGCCCTTTCAGTGGTTGCGAGGTGTTCAACGTTGAGGCAGATGCTAGCATTGCCGATTTGAAGGCTAGGGCAGGGGCTGTCAGCTCTTGCAATCTGAACAACATCCCAGTTGAATCCATACCCGAGCCAACTTCTGTTACTTATTTTGACTATGATGATCCTTTCGCGATGGTCGACAGCTTTTCCGGGGCGCCTCACATTTCGAGACTGAGTTTAAACGCTTGGGTTAGGTGTGGTCCTGATACATATGTCCTAGAATGTCTCGGGAGAGGTTATATACGAATTGAACCTGACCCTGAAGGTGTAGGTAAGTTCACAATACAGAAAATTGGGGTTAAAAGCTCATCGAAAAAGTAGCATGCTTCCGCGCTACATACACCGAAGCGACCATGCACTTTTCTTCCGCCAGACAGTTGAAGGTATCACCTTTCATGCGGAAACGTTTGATATCGACTGCAGATACGCTGTCTGACGCATTCAAGGGCTGTGACACATATGCAGCCCAGAAGGTTCTCTGTGGGCCACTCGCTTTAGGGTATGGATTCACATAGATATTCTACAATTACTAATTTTGGAACAAACAGCTTGCTCCAGAGTGCCAGGTGGCGACAAGCCCCCGGCAACAGAAAGCCAGAAGACATTTATCAATAAGAGGAAGGGAAAACGCGCAATGGATCGGACAAGTGTTGCAGATGCCACAGAGAAACTTACGAAAGGGGAGGCCGCGAACATTATCACGCGCCTGAAGCATGGGGCTCAAGTATGCCCTCTCTATTCCCTGAATTTCTCTAGTTCTAATATTAATCGACCAGGCATATTACGAGAAAAAGACGAAGGAGGATCGCAAAGAATCACAGCTTGCCGAGAAAGAGAGACTGCGAATAGCACGCAGCGTGGTGCGGGTTGGGCCTCTGGATCAACAATGATATATTAGAGCTTAGATAACGTTGCTCAATAAATCCAATTGCGTGGGCTACAACGAAGATAATGATGGTGACACCGCGCGAGGACTTTGCAATGTCAGAATTGCTGCCCGCTGAGCAATATCTAGAGCCCCCGATAAGCTCGATGGACTATTGAATGCACAAGGATCCCGAGCGAGACTAGCGAGCAACGCCCCAACAAGCGAATCTCCGGCTCCCGTGGAATTTAATGCCACATCCCCCGCTACTTGTAGAGGGGAAGTGCTGTACAACGACCATCTCATCCGAGGTCGGACTGTGAGCAACAATATACCGACAGCGTGGGTTACTACTTTGCGCTGCCCAGACATTTGCTCCTGCTCGGTCAAGTCGCATCACGACCACTACACCAAGCTTTCCACACTTGATCACGATGTGCTGGAAGAAAGGTAGAAGGTTGACAGCCATTTGGACGATGCCCTCCTCAGCTATGAATGACAACGTGCCCAGATTTGGAGTGGTGTCTGAGACTTTTCTCTTCGCGAGTTGCGCCAAGTCTGCGCGGAATTGGGATCCCAATCCAAAGTTATCAACTACGCTCCACCAATGTTCGTGGGACATCAGGTCGAACGTGTTGCGGGCATCCTGATACATCTGGGCGAGTTCGACCAAATTCGGTGAGACGAATGATATCACCGATCGAGTGGACCTTGCAATGTTTGCAGTTATCGCGGGTAAAATACGCAGACCCTTGACGATTGAGGTTGGTTCACTGATTTTGGTCGGTAAGAGAGAACGAGAGCAAATAAAGGAACCTACAAGAATGCTGGGCGGAACTGTGGTCACTGAAGGGGAATCTAACAACTAAACAACGTACATCGAATGCCCATCTTCAAACTTTCCGCCACGAGGGTAGTAAGCACATCTGAGGAAATATTGCCATCAAGGGCAAGAAGTCGAAGGCGTTGGTCTCGGAGAATGGCAAGTATCTGAGACATCTCAGTGACAAACCGCGAATGTTAGACGGAGGTCATGCCTACCTGATCTGCGTCCCAAGCATGCGGAAGATCCATATCAGAAACACCACACTGTAGCTCGCCGTGTGAATCCAGAAGCAGATTGCATACAGCACTCTGTCAACCTTGGATAGACACTAGTCCATCCGTTCGCATTCCCAGCGATTCGGTCATGGTGCTGATAAATTTACCAAATTCATCGTTGCCGATAGGGGCGACCAGCAATGTCGTAGCATCATTTCCAGTTGATCCAGACATAACTCTGTGGGTTGCCTCGGCAATGTTGCGAGCGACACCACCCAGCGATAGAGACACATTTCCGGGGTAGGTGCTCTTATGATCAGGCCTGATAAGCACCTCGGCCCGTGAAGTAATGTCCACAGCGGCGCATCCTACGACAACAACTGTCGCCTTCCAGGAACTAGGAATTACATCCCTTCTTGCCTCACTCCCAGAGCCATGTTTAGCCAACTTGGATATCTGGATCATCTGTGAAGAGGAATCTGTGGAGAAACCACTGTAAAAATACTGGGTATCATGTCGATTAGGATGATGGGTTGGTTGGGTATGCAACTCACATTTTTCCCATTCTGATTCTCGCTTGCAATCCTGGCATACTCTACGGAAATTTGTCCACCTAATGTGACATGCATATATCGCAGTACAATGAATCCATCAAGGGAGTCACTCACCGACAAGAGCAGTGTTCTGGACTAGAGCAACATCTACGGCCAATGGTGAATGTCGATCAAAGGAAGAAATACAATACTTTGCTCACTGCTCTCCAAGGACTTGCCACCAGTGAGCTCGCCAACACGCTTAAGGAGCCATGGTGTCACCTCCCTCCCGGACTTTGACATACCCGTCTCTTCTGACTCCCGTAAAGCGATTTCGACAGCTTCTTGTAGCACGGCACCACGGGCTTCGTGCTTCTCGGGAATAGGGACAGCGAACAGAACACCATTCGACATGCCAAGCTGCCTTTGAATGTCTGTCGGTAAGCGGTTACCAGATAGTTGAACGGGACCAAATAATGTCCTCACAAAGAATCCTGGCAGCAGCCTCTGGGTCGTCAATGTTCCACGGGGACTGGAAAGTCTGGTTTAACATCATAATCATGTCGGCAATCCCTGGACAAACCTTGAAACCACTTTTGCGGGTGTAGAATGCAGGGAAATCGTTTGACTCGGCGTATGATACAACAGGTACTCCAAGGGTTTCCTACACGGATATTACTTGAGTGGACACCAGAAAAGTGTGTCTGAGTAAGCCACGCACGAGATACTCGAGCGTCCTGTAGATGAATATCAATACTCGACGAAAACGACCTGAACACACTTTTGAATTACCTCCCTATATCCAGGATCGACTTGACTCCGGCTGAAACTAAACCCACAGGACAACGAGCAAGTTCGTGTAGATCAGCTGAAATATCTATTGCTGTCGGGGATCCCAATTCAGTCGGTACCAGGGAATAAATGGAATGACACTTACTTTTCTCTCCTCCACGATGTACCCCGCCAAGGCTGTGAATACATGAGTGGCCGGGTTAGTTGCGCTGTTTTGCTTCTCACCCTCCAGTGGCGAATATCTGACGACGCGGTGAGTCAAGGGTGCTTGATTCTGAAGATCAGGGATCATGCCTTGATGCCTGCCATCGCAGCAAATATCAACGTTGAGCTACACGTAGTACCACCATCTTTCCTTGATGCAATTGCGGCAGCAATATCCCTCCTCGATAACTTCACGGGATCTGCATTTCGACTTGCAAGTCTCGCTAGCTCGGTGGGTTGAAGACCGATTTTGACACGACCTTGGATGAGGCCAATTGTAGCAGGGGTACTCCCGGTGGACCTGACGACGTTCTCTACTGACCGTGCCATCTCCAAAGAGGTGGGGTACGGCATTCCATGAGTGATAATCGTGGACTCCAGTGCTACCACTGGACGGTCATTTGCCAATGCATCCTCGACTTCTGGGTGCACGTCAATGGGAATACCATGGTACAACGAGCAGTGTGTAAGGGAGAGCGGACGACGTCGAGTGAGTCGAGAGACACTCCCAACACAAGTGCGCGTACGGTGACCCGTCGCGAACATGTAAGTAGTAGTAGCCTGGGTCACGTTGACGTTCAAGGCAGCGAGTGCTGTCAAGATGCCGTGACGCGGGCGCTACTGTACCAATCTTGGCATGATTACTAGTAGAATCAGCTCCACTTCAACGACGATGGCTTATCCGAGCGCCTCGACCGCAGCAAGGGAGGACTTGGAGAGCGTGTCTTGACCTACAAGCCCCTCGATGTAGACGCAATCATGCGGGACGACAACGCTGGCGCAACAGCCATCTTCATTGGTACCACTCGTAATTCCTTCAAAGGTATCACCACACGACATATCGTATAGACATTATCATGCAAACGATTCCACAGGCAAGGTTGTGATACGCTTAGAATATCAGGCTTACAGCAAACTGGTGATTAAAACCATGGTGCAAATCCTGGAGGATGCTCGTAAAGCAGTATCTCGATTGACACACCAACCACCACCACTTCACAATGTTTCTTCCCTCATCTCATGCGCCATCTATCATCGCCTAGGAACCGTTCCAGTGGGCGAACCGTCAATAGTCATTGCGGTGTCATCACCACATCGCAAAGAGGCTTTCGCAGCGTGCGAGCGGATACTCGAGGACGTGAAGGAGAAGGCACAGATCTGGAAGCGGGAGTACTATGAAGGGGTAAGGGAGGAGGAGGCGGAATGGAAAGCAAATAACTGCTGATCCAGAAAGATCCGCGTTGTTTAGAGACATGCGTGACGTTGTCCATAGGGTACCATCTGGTCAATTTACTCCACTTTCCACTTTGTGCTCACGTCGTCGCTGTCTGGGCTAACGACGAGCTCTACAGACCACAGGAGGAGGGTAAACATGACATTTGCCCAACGCCACCAAACTTGGGATGCAGGGTCCAAAACTACAGGCATGTTCGAAGCATTAGCCTTGAGACAAAGAATGAATGAGAGACGCACGCAGCAAATGTGAATACACCATGACGAATATCAGTTGTCAGTATGTCAGCAGGAAACGAGTCAACGTAGATGTCTGAAAGAGATTTCCAACAGTCAGCCGTGCATAGGAGCCGGATTTTCTGAGGTCATACAGGTCTGTCATCCCAGCCATCCTCTATTGGGTCATCCGATTCCCAGGCGTCTGCACCGATCGTAGGAAGTATGTGCGAGGCAAACTGCAGAATTGTCAGTCGGTAAAAGAGTGCGACCAACACCGGCTTTGGGAGGGTATTCGTAATGAAATTGACAAGTGTTTGAAGATGGGGAAGGATATTAGATAAAAGCGGTGCGCTGTGGGTGTTGTTCAACACACGTATACGCATGTAGGTGTGATAAGTGTAACATACTATGAGGATGCGGGATCCGAGAATGATGTCTGGTCAAAGCCGCAGAGCCAAATATTATAGGCCAGGAACAAGGAGAGCATTGAAGATTCTACTATGTTCATCCGGCGGAGGCGGAATCCAATCACCGTCAGGAACAGAAAAGCGGTCAATGCTACACCCAACAATGTGGAAGAGAGTGGTGATGTGGCTGCAGCTGGATATGCCTGTGCGAGCCAAAATGAAGAGGGTACCAGTAGGACAGACGGACAACATACCACGACTATCCACCATGCTGCAACAACGTATGCTGCTGCCGAAGCAATAAGGATGCCGAATTGATAGCTTTCTGCCTCATCTGCCAACTCCTTCCCAACCTGACCTACTTTCTGGGCGAAGAGCAGGCTAGAGAGACCCTCCATGGCTACGTAGGTTGGTCCCGAAAATGTCAAGATTTTTCCCCACCAACCGACTGAAGTGGTTAGTAATGGATGAACGGACTGGGAGAAGGCATTGAAGGACACAAGGAGGAGAAAGGGGTGCATGGGAACTTGCAAGACGGAGAGCAGTTGCGATCTCCAGAGAAGGATGAGTGTGCCATGGATGAACGAATGCGCGGAAAGTAGAAGCGAGAGCAGAAGGAACGCGGGAGTGGAGAGGGTTGCGAGGGTCTAAGGGAGATAAAGCAATATCTGCAACACAGTAGACAACCTAGAACTGGTGAAGTTGATGGACGGTGGAATGTAGGACATGCACGCACCTCGCTGTGTGGGACAGCGCACTCCACATTGACAGTATCCAGGGATTCATGCTGCTCGCCAATGCGTTCGTCGCTCTCGATCAGAGATGGCCGGTGATGAGGAGAGTGTTCCCGGCCTCTGCGTTGGTCGCGTTGCGTTGCGTTCAGTGTCACTGTCACATGCCTTGCATTCAAAGGAACACATTACAACAAAACAAAAAACATAGAATACGCTCAAAACACTAGATTAAATTGACAACTGTGGTGCAGCATCGAGTGGGAAACGTCCGAGTGGCTATACACAACATCACAAAATTTGTCAAATTCCACCGAGGCCCGATAAGGTAATAGCGAGTCACGGCCCCCTTGCCGACGCGGTGACATGCGCTATGACGTCATTCGTGCTCGTCACGCGCGTTCAAGCACACGATCATC
>JBBPNN010000799.1:0-15674 GCA_038090935.1 Hortiboletus campestris | reverse complement strand
GTCTGGGACAGTCTGGGGGCTACTGTCCAGATCTGTCCAGATCTAGCCAGTTGGGAACCTTACTAGGAGAGCTGGGAGAACTGGAACTCTGTCCAGCTCTGTTCTATTCTGTCCTAGTGTCTGTCCAGCAGAGGGTTAGTTTGCTGATGTATGTGCACTGTTATATGCACACTCCTGGCTGAAGGTTCCGATGTTGCGTTCACTTGTTGCGCCTAAAATGAAGTACATAAGTTGTAATGACGAGGTTTATCATCACCAGAAAACAACACATGGTGCCAGCTTCTTTGCAATCTGCAGCACCTTGTCCGTTGTGGGAGGCATTCTTGGAGGCGTCCTTGTTCGGATGGGTGGGCACGGCAGCTTTGGTTGGTGATTTACGCTGTGACGTGTTCATGAGTAACTGGAAACGAACTCGAGAGACAGCGAACCTTCCGTTTCGCAACCACCGATCGCTGAGAAGATATGTTCAGACATAACGCAGGCGTTTGTCCATCCGGAGCACTCACTTGCGCCCGTTTACCCTCAGCCATAGTCGAAGGTCGCACATTCACAGCATTCACTCTCATCGGTGACCGGGAACGAGATCGAGGACCGGCAGGACCGGAGTGATGCGACTTTCTGAAAAGTCGATGATGCTTGTCCGAAGCCCGATCCTTGTCACTCTTCTTCTTCATTAGCCACCAAAGCATCGGAATTCGTTGTACGACGAGTTCCAAACGCGACGGTGAGGTGTGGACAGTTCCTCGACGGGCATCCCCAGATCGCAGAGCGCATACGAACCTGTGGTCACCAATAAGTGCCTTCGACGAGGGGTCCATGTCTCCAGTGTGTGTTCTTTCCCACTTCTCATGCCCTCTCCTACTTGACTCTCCCAACGCACACATCTGACGCCCTCCGTGGCCCACTGTTAGATGGAAATCACGCTGAACTTTAAGTTTACTCAACATCACCGTTTAAAACGGATGCTCCTCGATACGGGCGACGCAGAACTCGTCGAGGTACGTTCACGTCATGATACTGATCCGCGTCTATACGCTCCATCTCAAGGAGAGTGGATTTTCCCGAAGGATTCGCCACGGAACTGGTTCTGGGGAGTCGGCGCGGACAGAACGGGAAACAACGAGTTGGGCAAGACACTCATGCGCTTGCTGGACGAGCTCCGCGCATTTTTTTTCTCATTCCTTTGCGTCTCGCGCAACGTTTCGTTTGATATTTTGGTGCTCAACGGTGGATTGTTGCTCCTGACAGGGAACGAGGCGAACGGGGGTACACCGACGCCTTCGACGACGTCGACCCTGGCTTCGAAATCGACTCCGACTTCCACTCGGAATCATCGATCTCATGGACACTCGGGCAGAGGAAAGTGTCAAGCACCGCGTACACACGTGTCGGGCAGTCTCGGTTCGACGCATCCTGTGTGTGAGGTGAGGTTCCTGCACCTGGCCACACCAATACCTTTTGCGCTTACCTCCCCTTTCTCCTTTCTCTCTGTTTTGCTAGTTTTGTCGTGCCAAACCAACGTACCAACGCTCCAAGTACTGCAATCGCACCTGTGCAGATCGTGCTGCGACGATGTGCAAGACGCTTGGCCCTCGGTGTCGCTCTCGGTTTCAGCCCATTCGGTCGCGCAAACATAAATGGATACTAACATTTTCGTCTAGTATTACCGGACGAAACCAAGGGCCAAAGGACAAGGTCCCTATTATTCACGGACCTGGGCCAACAGAGCGCGTGGCAAGTAAATCCCTGGCGAACGCTCGCATTGGTTTTCCCGCCTTGACTTATCATGGACAATCGTGTTTGCAGTCTATGACGCACCACACGACGACACCGTGTCACCACACTCAAATCAACGTCGACCTAGGTCATACGATGGGAGAGAAAGCTCGAGATCTGGACCACGCAGCAAAGTAACCTCTGTGTGTGGTTACCTTCAAGTTCCTCACAAACCATCATGATGTAGCACTGTGCTCCAGTCAGCTCCCTAAACCAGACCCAGACTCAACAACCACCCAGCACAAGAGTACGCAAGGCTTTTTAGTGGCTGGTTGAAATAAGAAACGACAACCCGCTTTCACCCCAAGCTGAGTCCCAGCAACTTGTGTCGTACTCCCCAACCCTCATTAGACACATAAAGGAGGAAACAAAGAATGGCCCCAAGAAAAGCTGTACCCCCCAAAAAACTCCTAGGTCTATGAGTCAGAGGAAAATACGGCCGGACATATAACCAGATGCTGCCCAGGAAGCGGAAGCGGGCCAAAGTTGTCACTTGCTGTAACTCGACGCCGCGATGCGGTCCGTTGGCGGAGACTAGGGGGGCAAGACCTTGCGGATCGTCATCACGATCACGCATAGATAGCAGACGGGCTAGGAGAGAAGGGTAATTGTGACATAATTCATCTCGAGGACATCCCGTCACGAAACACGAGGTGAGGCCAAAGGATCAGGCACTCCGTGTAATAGGCAGAGAATATGCCAGTCGAGTAGACCTGATAATCTCGCCGAGCCTCGGCCGGGAACGTGTCAATAGAACGGTATGAATAATTACATTATAACTAAGGATAAGAGCAGCGGAGTCGTATTTTCGACGAATCGAGAGCAAAAAGTTGACCCGAGATAGATCTTCCAGCGGAGTCATATATGTACTTATTCGAGGTGGTGCGAGATCGAGCGCCCGGAGACACGAGGTGACTGGAGATACGAACCGATAAGAGCACGCTGTTGACGGACTGAAATAAATCAGCACGTCGTCGCCCTCGATCTTGTACCCCCACTGTGGATCGTGGACGAGTGTGAGCTGACGTCGAACAATGAGTGAGTGCAGATTGCGAGATAGATTAATGCTGACCGTTTACTCAGGCAACGCGGGAACGATCACGATTAACGCGGGTAGTCTTGTCCTCTCACTCATTTGTTTGCAAGATGACAAGCACATTCTGAGTGGTAGCCAAGACGGCAGGATTCGACAGTGGCGAATCGCCGACGGGGTGGAGGTTGGAGAGGCGGTGAATACGGGAGGCTTTATCGCGAGGATGGCTCTTTCTCGCGATGGTAACTGGATCGTCTGCAGCGGGGGCCCGGTGGTAACTGTATGGAACATGAAGACTCGTCAAAGAGTCCTCAGGATAAACGGGCACTCGGCGGGGAATGTGAATCCAGCGGACATTTCACCAGACGCGTCCAGATTTGCGACAGGCGGAGATGACAGGAGGGTATTCATCTGGGACATGGCGACTGGGAAACAGCTCGTCGGACCGCTCCTGCACGACGACATAGTGCTTGGGGTGAAATTCTCTCCCAACGGGGATCGCATCGCCACTGGGGACCGAAGATCCCTGCGGATCTACAACGCGGCCAGTGGCGAGTTGCTTAGAACTTTTCCAGTCCCAATCAATTCATGGCCAAGCACTCCCATTTTATGGTCCAGCGCACAGACCATCTTCGCATTGTCCGTGAATATAATCATTCACCTCGATGCAGACACAGGGCGGAATTTATCCAACTGGACGATTCCTGGGGCCCTGGTCAATAACTTTGGGACAATCGCCATAGCCAACAACGGCAGATTCTTAGCTTCCTGCGTTGGTAACTCTATTTCGCTTTGGGATCCTTTCACGTCTGCGCGGATCGGTTCTATCATCACAAACCCCACGGAAGTATGGTCAATCGCGATTTCCTCGGACAGCAAGTTCCTCGCATCCGCCATCGGGGGTGGAGTAATCACCATACGCAATCTCAATTCTATCATCCCCGCCTATTACCTGGATGGCCAACAACCCCCCGGGGGCGGGGCTGACCTTCAGCTGGAAGTTCAGGCTCTCCGTGGCGAACTTCATGCAGTACAGTCACGAATCGGTGCGTTCCTTGGAAAGCCAACTTATGTTCGGCTGACAGCCAACCAAAATCAGACGAGTCGAGGTGCCGGTGTGCAAATACTCAGCCTAGTAACAATCGCCAAACACGCATTCCGGATGGTACTTATCGCATCAAAAGCAACGTCGACAATCTATACCTCACGCGCCTACAAGACGGAGCCGGCCCGGTTGGCGTGCAACCATTGGACCAACCCAATGTGTCTCAAAGAGTGAGTCGTCGTCTCTCCCTCTATCTGGCGTAAACAACTGCTTCGGACAGTGGTCTGTTACTTTTGCCAATGGTACCAACGGTGCCTACAATATCACGGGCAAGTCAGACGTATCGTTGACTGTCGGGATCCGCAATGCATTAGTCACGCGTCGCAGTGGTATCACTTGGAACTTTGACCCTAGGGAAAATACATATGTGTCAGCCTTTACCCCTCAACGTCTGTATTATTCACTGACTTATCAAGACAGGATCGGGAATTCTGTAAATGTCATGACTATCCAGCTCGCACCGAATCGTCAGGGGGTAAGTCAGCTAATCCTTCAGCAAGTTGGACTTGTATATTTAATGATCAATTACACATATAAGGTCTTCGTTTTCCCTCGCAACGTGGGTGCCATTGATCGGGTCACGTGATACATACCAATGCTGACCTGCCTTGACGAACACAGAACGGCCCAAATCAGCTTTGGGTCCTAGAACCTGTTACGAACTGAGTCGTGAGTAGATGCGGGAGTAGCACGAACAGGAACTGGCTTGCCAACTCGAAGAAATAGATGGCACTGCCAATACGTTGTCTATCCCATTGCTCGGTCTATCGTCGTGTATCGTTTGACCTCTATGTGTACAACAGTGGATTCAATGTTATCTCGGATCTCGAATCATGTCTTCACATGGGTCTCTCTAGTGATATGGCCGGGAGAGTCTTTGTCCGTCTTTTATGTATATTGGTTTCTAGCAATCTGAACCGGGGTCAATGTATTGACGATTGTATGCAGTGTCGTCGCCTACCTGCGAGAGCGTTTACCAACGCCCTCCCAGGCCGAAAGATATCGTTAGGTAAATGTACGGAGAAGTTTAGAATACACGGCAGACAAACGAGTAGAGCGGGAACTCACCAGTGACCCACTCTGTTGTGATTTTACTCATGTACTCGCGAATAGTAGTGAAAGCACCCGCAGCCGCCAGACCTGTGTGGGGTACAATTGAGCTCGTCCTCGGCAACTTCCGGTGACTGTCACTTACTTATGTAATTACTTGGTCAGACACGAAGAAAGAGCAAGGTATGCATGTGACACCTGAACGGCGTTTCGAACGATAAAACAACTCCCACCGTACATCCACATCCAAGCATATGTTTCACCCCTGGAGGGTTGGTGGAGACAGTAATACCACAAACCGACATACTTTCTACGCCGTGCCAGTGCGGACCCAGGTACCATCGCATGGTAGACTAAAGCCGAACTCATAGGTGTTCACCTGATCAGGACTCACGTTTGACGTGGTATACAGTCCGTCAGACCTGAATGCCCTGATATCTTTATTCGCGCGGGCATTCAGAATGGCTGCGATGGGATCCATGGCAGCTCCCTTATCTCCCTCCCAATTACTTTCAGGGGCCCTACTTTGCGGGAAGAAGCGCCATTCGTCATCGAGGAGAATTCGCACAAATAGCGTGCTATCGTCATCGTCGACCGGCTGAATGTCGCCAGTGAACATCTTCACGCTCTTGGGAGTCCCCGCCGTGTTCATAGTGAAGAAACTAATACGACGATCACGGTTGGCCTCCTCCCAACGAAGGCATTCGCGCATGATTTGTCTCGGATTCATGTTCCTCATGTCCACCTGAGCATCCGGCTGATCAGAACCGCAACTGTAACCTCGAAGTTCCTTCCATTTCGAGTCTACCCTCTATCGCCAATGTCAGCAACGAGGCTCTTTCGATGTCACGGACACACTCGATACGCACCTGGAGAAAATCCACGGCATCATTCAGACGATCGGGGAACCCCCGAAAGAATTCGTTCGTGATGTTTTCGATGACCTCCTTCTGTGTGTAGTCTACGAAAACGAAAGGCTTATTGTTCCTGTGCGGGTCAAGACGCATGTAGTCATGTTTAGGGCTGCAAGGTGGTGAGCGCTAAGCACGTACGGAGCCCCCAGCTGCTTAAACATTTGGTCGATGCCGTCTTTCGACAGTGATCCGTAGTCGTGTCGATTTCTCAAGCCCATGCCCAGACTAATCAGCGTAAGCTCGTGATTCTGGCCAAAGAGGTCTAGAGCTTCGAGGTATGCAATCATGGAGGGGTTACTGAAACCAGACGTATTCGCCGCCATGAAGTCAAATTCGTCCAGAGTCAACGGGGAAAAGAGAAATGAACACGAAGTGGCTCCAAGAGCAGCTTGCCAGATTTTCCACTTATGGTCAGGGATGATTTCTGGTTCCGTAGGACCATCCTTGCGCGTTGGAATCGCATATGAGCGGATCCTCTCAGCGTCGGTATCAACCGCAGCGGATTTGTGTACCACAGTGACGAGGGTCTGTTGTAAAACATGGGTGAGCTTCGCGATGTGCGGAGTAATATATGGTTTCTACCCTGCATCCTCTCTGGTTGTCTGCAAGCATGAGCGCTTCCGGGTCTCTACTGGGAGTGTGCCTCTCTATGAGATCCGACAGGCTTTTCTGGAGGAGTTTGGGATCGAAGCCTTCACTGCGAGCCAGAATGGCTTGAATGGTGGGCGTTGCATGAAAGATTTCCTTCTCCAGACTATCGTAAGCCTGAATGGCTTCGTCGCAGGTCATTCCGAGCCGACCGACGAGAATGGCGATCAAACCGCCAGTGGCCGTGCCGCAGATGAGATCAAAAACGTCACTAGGACGTGACGGATCATCAGGCTTTCCACTGTGCCGTACCATCAGTTCTTTGAGGACGAGGAGCTGTGTGCGGCCTCTGAAGCCGCAGCCATCGATCGAAAGCACGTTGCGGACTGACGGACGGTAAGTTGCAGAGCGAGTTAGACAGCAGATTTTGATCACCTGTCCTGGCCGAAGACATCAGAGGAGACTATGGTGGGGCGGAAGTTTGTTATAGCAGATGAAGACAGTAGATTGGCAGGATGATCAGCCTGAGAGAGACTTGTAATCTGGTGGTGGATCGTCTGGAGCGGGAAGAGATAGAGGTCTTGGAGGTACTCGAAGCGTGGTGACCTCTGGCATAGTATTCAACACCCTTGATAACGGAAATCACCGTAAGATACAAGGATCCGCTCGAGATCTCTTCTATCTAGAATCTAGATCCCAACCGCGTAAGGCTAGTACTAGAAGCTCTGGTTTGAGTCACTCCTATTTTGTCGGACGGTCTCAGTACCACCGTAACTCTACCGGGCCATCACCTCCGCACGGAACCCCGTCAACCAGAACACGCTCAACCTCGGCTTGATCCGTTGAATTTAGCTTAATCGGAGCTTTACCGAACGTGCGAGAAAATCCCAGAGTATCCCGCAGTGCAATGAGGCAAATTCATGTTGCAATACCTCCGACGTATCCTCCGTAGCCTACTTTGCCCCTCGGACTGTAACAGCGATCCACCACGCCGCTTACCGCATCAACAGTGGCATTCCTGGCAACTCTGGCGATTACCTTGCGTGCATGGCCTATAGTATTTATTTACTATCAAGACAGGATCAGCAACATCGCAAATGCCATGGTCATTCATCTTACACGGCGGCGTGTAAGGTTCAGGTTGTGCCCGTGTCAACATCGTTCTCAGTACATTCATAGGCCTCAGTTTTGCTCCGCGATGTGAGTGTCATTGATCAAATTATGCGATACGTACCACTAGTACTGACGCGGCTCGGTGACCGTCCTGGTGGAACAGTGCAACTCATCATTGGATCCTGGAAAGTGTGGTTCCGGCACATTCGGCACCACACCACGGCACTACCTCAGGCTGGCATTCTTGGTGATCCGGGTCTGATTGCAGGCGATATATACTTACTCGTCAACGTCATGACACGTACGTGCCTCGACCTCTCTGAGGAGACAATCGTTCCTGGACGTCCCTCTCCCTTTCCCCTGCCCGAAAAAAAAGACCTTATATAACGTGTCGTAAACGAGTGATAGGTTGGTGGATTCATGTGGGCCCCAACCAGTCGGTACGCATCACCTGTGTAACTCACCCCACCACCACTGACAGTTGCTGGATCTCTCTTCATCGCCGGTCAGCCGTCCAGCAGCCAAAGCGTTGTTGCTTCTCCCTCCCAGTTTGCATCCAGCATTAGGGAGAAACGAGGTTTTGATGGCGGAATCAGGTATGAAGACATGTTCCGCCCAAAGTCACTATTCATCACACATACAGACTCCCTGTTCCCACAACGACTTGGACGGTCGATCCTTCCGGTGCAAACACTGCAAGGATATGCCCGTCATTCTCTGGGGTCGACATGGGGGAAGAAACCAGGTTTGGAGCGGCGTCAAGCACCGCGTATACACGTGTCGAGCAGTCGCGGTTCGACGCATCCTGTGTGAGGTGAGGTTCCTGCACATGACCACACCAACACTTTTTGCGCTTACCTCCCCTTTCTCCTTTTCTCTCTGTTTTACTAGTTTTGTCGTGCCAAACCAACGTACCAACGCTCCAAGTACTGCAATCGCACCTGTGCAGATCGTGCTGCGACGATGTGCAAGACGCTTGGGTCTCGGTGTCGCTCTCGGTCTCAGCCCGTGCGGTCGCACAAACATGAATGGATACTAACATTTTCGTCTAGTATTACTGGACGAAACCAAGGGCCAGAGGACAAGGTGCCTATTATTCACGGACCTGGGCCAACAGAGCGCGTGGCAAGTATATCCCTGGCGAACGCTCACACTGCTCTATCTCGGTTTTCCCGCCTTAACTTATCGTGGACACTTTATGTGCCGTTGGCTGGTTCATCAGTTGTATGGGCTGACCTTTTAATGTATGAGAGAGAGAAGAGTCTGTACCGGACCCTCTGCCTATGCCTCCCACCCTTGAACCGCGCTCTGAACACCCGCTCCTCGTCCCGGATGCTCATGACGGCACCTGCCGCGTAGCCATTTCCGTCTTGCGGATGCGCTCTTTGTCAATCTCCCTTGTCATGGAAGAAACGAGCTCCTTGAAAGTTGAGATAGATCTGGTGGCACTTGTCGGTCGCAGAGCTGACCGGTTGTGACGTCGATGAGGACGAGAAGACCGTGTTTTAGGGTGTTTCTGACGGTATCCTCGATGGCCTTCCGTTTTTTGGACGTGGAGACATATTTACTGCACAGTTCTGTGATGTGTTACCACGTCAAGTGGCTCTAATATATATGTGCCAGAGGACTTACTACGAATCTCGGGATCCCCTGAATGGCCAATCATGCTGTCAAATACCTCAATGGCTTCGTTCTATCGACCCATGTCGTGCAGTGCAATGTGTTTGCGTTCGTAGGCAAAGTGGTATGCGTCCATTTGGATTGCCTGCGGGACTAATCGGCATCAGATTCAGGGGAAGAACAGCACCGTACTTCATCCGCGTCTTCGAGAGTCCTCCCGCGATCTCATCGCCATTCGAGCCCTGCTCCGTTCGACGAGAAGATCTACGGAACTGGTGGGATTGTGCGACAGTGTAGCAGAGCACTGCGCAACGACACCGTCGTGTTTCTTAGAGATGAGTGCCCCATCGCCAGTAGTTCCAGGCCAAGTGACACAAATTTTCATCAATGGGGAACAGGATGTACGGCGGATGAAGGGTAGAGAGGGGGTGGAAGGGAGGGGCGAGATGCCGGGGAAGGCAGCTAACGGAGGAAGGAAGAACGATACATTGAGATGCATGACAATCAGAGAGACGGTAACATGAGCGAATGGACACTCACATAGAAGTTAGGAAGGATTTCGCTCAGCCTGTAAATTGAGATTCTGTTGCCAGGTCCGCATGCGTGAAACCCGACGTGGGGAGAGTGTGTCATGCAGAGGATTCAGACCTCTGCGGTATGTTCAATGACCAGGCCAATCTGCTTGTGCAAAACAGTGTCCCAGAGCGAGACTGAAGAACATGCAGAACATGCTATAAACCGCCCGTTGGTCCCGATAGACGCGCGAGTACAGTGATTGTGGATCGTTCATTCTGAGCTCGACGACTTGGACGTATTGAGGCAAGTGATTTTACCCAGTGATGCGACGAAGCGTTCGTAGCCATCCGAGGACCAGGCGAACGGAGTGGTTGGGGCGTGCATGATAGTCTGGTGACCAGCCCTTGTCTATGAGGTTGCCGCGTAGAGAGGCAAACCGTCGATAGACGGTCTGGTGAAAGTTGTCACGGTTTATCGGGACGGGCAGATTCTCACGGGCCAACCCTAATTTGGACCTAGACAAGGGCACGTGAAGTAGGATAAGTCTAGGATAACTACGTAAGCAACTTATATATGGTGTCCGCATGTCCGATTCCATCTTCAATGCAATTAAGAGTCGCACATCATCGTCTCGATCCTCCAGTGAATGAAGTTCAAACCCGGCATGTAGTTGCAATACGACCTCTAGGCTGTCCAAAAATCAACGAATTCAACGAGCTATCCTTCTTTAACATGTTCGGAAGCAAGTTGGACGCTCTCTTGGGATCGCATATCATGTCATAACTTATATCACTCCCGACGTTTTGCCTCTCTACGCGGCAACCTCATAGACAAGGGCTGGTCACCAGACTACGTGCATGATTCGAACTGGTACGTTGAACAGCTTGTCTACAGTGCGGGAATTGTAGATCCGGACACACACATCATTGGTTGCAGTGACAAGTCGGTCGCCGCTTGGGGAGAATCTGAGGCCCACGACGGCACGGTCGTGCTGAAGGGGAGGGATGAGTCGAACACCAGTGGCGATGCTAAAGTTGCGGGCAGTCTTGTCGCATGACCCAGAGGCAAACCGTGTCGAATCGCTCTGGATGTCCACCGCGTAAACAAAATGTGAATGTTCGGTTACCTCGAGCACTCTGGGGAGCAGGTCAAACTCATCACTTGCTGTAACTCGATGCCACGATGCGGTCCGTTGGCGGAGACTAGGGGGGCTAGACCTTACGGATCGCCATCATGATCACGCATAGATAACAGGCGGGCTAGGAGAGTAATTGTGACATGAATGAAATATTCAGCTAGAAGCCATCCGTCAAAAAACTGGAAGGCGGAAATATCTGCATATTTGTATGTGCGGTTTTTTGTGGTCGTTTTGGAATGGCTCGGGGTAACTTTAGATTATCACGAAACACGAGGCGAGGTGGCACTCCGTGTAATAGGCAGAGAACATGCCAGTCCAAGTCCAGTGGATCCGATAATCTTGCCGAGCCTCTACGTGCTAATAGAACGATATGGATATATGCATTCGGGCAGCGGAGTCGTAATTTCGACTAATTGAGAGCGGAAGGTTGAGCCGAGATGAATCTTCCAGCGGAGTCATATGTTCGAGAAGTTGGAGCGAGATCAAGTGACAGGAGACACGAGGTGACCGAAGATGTGCGAACTGATACTATAAGAACGCGCTGCAGACGCACTAAAATAATTCAGCAAGCCGCTGCCCTTGATCTTGTACCCCCCTGTGGACTGTGAACGAGTGTGAGCTGACGTCGAACAATGAGTCAGTGCAGATTGCAAGATGGATCAATGCTGATCGTTTACTTAGGCAACGCGAGAACGATCACCATTAACGGGCGTACTAATATCTGCTCACTCATTTTTTTGCAAGATGGCAGGCACCTCCTGAGTGGTACCGACGACGGCAGGATTCGGCAGTGGCGTATCGACGACGGAGTGGAAGTTGGAGAGGCAACGGATACGGGAGGTCCTATCTCGGGGATGGCTCTTTCTCGCGATGGTAACTGGATCGTCTGCACCGGGAGGGTGGCGACTGTATGGAACATGAGGACTCGTCAAAGGGTCCTCACGATAAACGAGCACACGGCTTGGTTGCATCCGGTTGACATTTCGCCAGACTCGTCCAGATTCGCGACAGGTTCAAACGACAGGACAGCATTCATCTGGGACATTTCGACCGGGAAGCAACTCGTCGGACCGCTCCAGCATGACGACTTCGTGCATGGGGTGAGGTTCTCTCCCAACGGGAATCGCATCGCCACTGGGGACAAGATATCCCTGCGAATCTACAACGCGGTCAGCGGCGAGTTGCTCCAAAGAACCTTTCAAGTTTCAATTTATTCTTGGCCAAGCACTCCCATTTTATGGTCCAGCGCCCAGAGTATCTTCGCGTTATCCTCGAATACGTTCATTCACCTCGATGCGAACACAGGGCAGACGTTTTCTAACTGGTCAATTCCCGGTACCCCGGTCAATAACTTCAGGTCCATCGCCATGGCCAGCAACAGCAGATTCGTAGCTGCCTACGTCGGTAACTCCATTTCGTTTTGGGATCCTTCCACGTCTGCGCGGATCAGTTCTATCATCACAAACCCCGCGGAAGTGTGGTCAATCGCTATTTCCTCGGACACCAAGCACCTCGCATCCAGCGTCACGGGAGTAATCACCATACGCAATCTCGATTCTATCATCCCCGCCTATTACCTGGTTGCTCAACAACCCCCGGCTGATCTTCAGCTGCAGTTTCAGGCTCTCCGTGACGAATTTCATGCGCTACAGTCACGCTTTGGTACGTTCCTCGGAAACCAGACCTGCAGTCGGCTGACCGCCAACCCAAATCAGATGAGTCGAGGTGCCGGTGTACAAATACCCAACCCAACAACAGTACTCAAACACAAACTACACCTCGCATTCCGGATGGTACTTACCGCATCAAAAGCAACGTCGGCAGTCTATACCTCACTTGCCCACAAGACGCAGCCGGCACGGTTGTCGTACAACCATGGAATCAATCCAATGTTTCTCAAGGAGTCCGTCATATCTCCCTCCAGCTGGCTCAATGCAGGCTAACAGCTGATCCGGACAGTGGTCTGTTTCTCTTGCCAGTGGTAGCAATGGTGCCTACGATATCACGGGCAAGTCGAACGTATCGTTGACTGTCGGGATCCATGGTGCATTAGTCGTGGGTCCCAGGGGTACCACTTGGAACTTTGACCCCAGGGGAAGTGCATATATGTCAGCCTTACCCTTTATCGCCTGTATCATTCACTTACTTATGGAGACAGGATCGGAAATGTTGTAAACGTCATGGCTATCCAGCTTGCACCGAATCGTCAGGGGGTAAGCCAGTTAATGTTCAACAAGCTGGGCTCGTGTGTCTAATCAATCACTCTTAGGTCTCAGTTTTCCCTCGCAACGTGGGTGCCGTTGATTACTAGGCCATGTGATACATACCAATGCTGACCTGCCTTGATGAACACAGAACAGCCCAAATCAGCTTTGGGTCCTAGAACCTGTTACGAACTGAGCCATGCAGTAGATGCGGGAGCGGCACGAACAGGAACTGGCTTGCCAACTCGAAGAAAGAGATGGCACTGCCACTATTTTGTCTATCTATTTGCTTGGTGTATTGTTTGACGCCTATAGGTAATACTTGTAGCAGTGGATTCGATGTTATTTCGGATCTTGGATCATGTGTTCACCTAGGTTTCTGAGCCTCTACTGATATGACCGGGAGAGCCTTTTTCCGTCTTTTGTGTATCTTGGTGTCTAGCAATCTGAACCGGAGTCAGTGTATTGGGGATTGTATGCAATGTCGTCGCTCTATCGGGTTCGCCTACCTGCGAGGGTAGGGGCGCAATTGAGCTCGTGGTTTATCAAACTACTGAGTCTATTATAAACAAAGATCGGAAGGCGAAGGTTTTGGGGAACAATCAGAGCGACAGGGCCAAAGTTGGAGGAGGAGGAAGAGTCAATGGCCCCAGTTACGAAAAAGCGCTGCGCCTCGGCAACTTCCGGTGACTGTCACCTTGGTCGCAACTACTTACTGTAGCCGTCTGTAGTCCGTCTGTAAGGAGGCAATTTAAACGTAACGCGTAACGGTGTTGCGTTGCCAAATATAACGCCATAACGGCGGCCCCGAGTAACCGGTCGGCCCCCAGGACAGAGCATAATGTTAATGTAAGTGCATGTGATAACTGAACGGCGTTCGATAAAGTAGAATTCAACTCTCACTAGCGTACATCCACGTCCACGCATATTTATCATCCCTGGAGGAGACAGTACCACAAACGAACATGCTATCTCTAGGCCGTGCCAGTGCGGACCCAGGTACCATGGTATGGTAGACTAAAGCCGAACTCATAGATGTTTACTTGATCAGGAGCCACATCTGACGTGGTATACCGCCCGTCAGAGCTGAATGCCCTGATGGCTTGAGTCTTGTCAGCCTTCAGAATGGCTTCGATGGGATTCGTGGCAGGTCCCTTCTGTCCATCCCAATTACTTTCAGGGGCCCTACGTTGCGGGAAGAAGCGCCATCCATCGTCCAGGAGAATTCGCACAAATAGCGTGCTATCGTTATTGCCGTGCGGGTGGATATCGCCAGTAATCATCTTCACGCTCCTGGGAGGCCCCGCGGAGTTTATAGTGAAGCAACTAATATAATCACGGTTGGAGTTGGCCACCTCCCAACGAATGCATTCGCGCATGATTTGTCTCGGGTTCATGTTGCTCATGTCCGCCTGAGGATTCGGCTGAGCTGTAGAAACAGAATCGGAAGTGTAACCTCGAAGTTCCATCCATTTTGAGTCTACCCTCTGTCACCAGTGTCAACAACGAGGCTCTTAATATCTCGGAGAAACACTCGATACGCACCTGGATAAATTCCACGGCCTCATTGAGACTATCGGGGGGCTTTTGAAAGTAGGCATTCGTGATGTGTTCGATGTCCACCTTCTGTGTGTAGTCTACGAACACGAAACGGTTATTGTTCCTCTCCGGGTCAAGACGCATGTAGTCACGCTTAGGGCTGCAAGGTGGTAAGCGCTAAGCATGTGCGGACTGAACAAACATACTTTCTGCCAATCAGCACGCCCAGCCGCAAGTGTTTGATCTGAGTGCTGGTGGCGACAAGTTGCATTTGACTAATCAATTTCATCGACCTGTCATCTCCTCGGTCGACTCCCAGCTGCGTAATCATTTGGTCTATGCCGTCCGTCGAAAGGGATCCATAGTCGTGTTCATTTCTCAAGCCCATGCCGAGACTAATCAGCGTGAGCTCTGGGTTCGGGTCGAAGAGGCGTAGTGCTTCGACGTATGCAATCATGGAGGGGTTGCTGAAACCAGACGTATTCGCCGCCATGAAACCATGTTCGCTCAGAGTCAACGGGGAAAAGAGGCGTGGACATGCAGTAGTTCCAAGAGCAGCTTCCCGGATTGTCCACACATGGCCAGGGATAGTTTCAGGTTCCTTAGAGCCATCTTGGCGCGCTGGTGCCGCATATGAACGGATCCTCTCAGCGTCGGTATCAACCGCAGCGGATGGGGGTACCACAGTGACGAGGGTCTGTTGTGAAACATGGGTGAGCATCGCGATGTGCAGAGTCATATATGGTTTCTACCCTGCATCTTCTATTGTGCTCGTCGTCTGCAAGCATGAGGGCATCCGAGTTGCCGGCGTGCGTCCGTATGAGATCTGCCAACCTTTTCTGGAAATGACTGGTATCGAAGGGTTCACGGCGAGCCAGAATGTCTCGAATGGTGAGCGGGGGCGTTGCATCGAAGATTGCGCTCTCCAGACTATCGTAAGCCTGAATGGCTTCACCGCAGGTCATTCTGAGCCGACCGAGGAGAATGGCGATCAATCCGCCAGTGGCCGTGCCGCAGATGAGATCAAAAACGTCACTAGGGCGTGACGGATCATCAGGGTCTCTACTGTGCAGTTCCA